>JAOUQT010000028.1:3558357-3578207 GCA_025769995.1 Xyliphius kryptos | reverse complement strand
TGCACCAACAATTTGTCCTCTTTTGAACTCTGGTATGTCACCCATAATGTTGTGTGCATTGCAATATTTTGAGAAAATCTGTGCTTTTACAATGCTAATTGAACCTTCACACTCTGCTCTTACTGGTGCAATATGCAATTAATGAAGATTGGCCACCAGGCTTTTATTATTTATTTATATAATTATTATTATAAGGATTATAATCCCTCCCTTCCATGACAATCTATTGAGAAAGATGGGCGAGTAAATGTTTTAGTTACAAATCGGCTGAAATAACAAAGAGATTGGTGTTCATTTAAACCTGTTTACTCTAACATTGAGCTCTCTCCTTCCTGTCCTCTAACAGATGGGTGGACGTCTGTGATCTGTGTAGGCAATTTTGTGCATGGCTGGCACGTTATTTCTTTGTGTGACATCTCATGCTGGCATTCATCTGTCCTTTGACCTTCAGACCCAGCAGATTTATGACTGTCTGGAGATTCTGAACACATGGCGCCAGGAAAACCCAAACCATGCCAAACGGGAGCACACATGAATTGGTCAATTAACCATTTAACCCACTTAATTCCATACATCAGAGGACTATGAATTGTGTCCGGTAATTCTTTTCTCATATGCTTTAAAAACCTACAAAAATATAATAAAAAAAAAATAATCACAATTATTTTAACAGTAATTTAAATTACATACATCCATTTAAAAGACTTTCTATTATGTCATTTTTATTAAGTCAGTAATCTGATAGTAAAAACTAGGTTTGTCTACAAACTTACATTTGTTTGTTAGTATCAGATAATAAAGCTGTCAGGTGTGCATAGCCCTGCCCTCAGTTCTGTGTTCTCAGTGCTGTACTATTTGTGAAAATATGATTAGAGAAACTGCCATTCTCTGTCTCTTGAAACTGACAACGCTCTGCTCATACACAGAAAACCTTCTCCTCCAAACTGATTTTTATAGGAGAGATGGGAAATGGGGGAGGACATTGACTGTGACACCTGTGGAGGCATTTCTTTTTCAGAAAAGGATCAACCCTCATTACCTGTGGAATTGACAGTGCAACCCATATCCTCCAGGGAAAGGCCTCAATATGAACAAAAGTATAATTGAAAGGCCTTGTGCAGAAAGCAGGGCTTTGCCTTCCTAAAATTACAAATATACATACATAAACAAACAAACACACACAAACACACACAGACACACACACACACACACATATATATATATATATATATATATATATATATATATATATATATATGCCAATACAGCGTCAATTCGTCTTGGGAATAACACATAAACGTCTTGCACAGTGGTCAGAGGGATTTTAAGCCTTTCTTCTTGCAGGATAGTGGAGGAGCAAGTGATTTCCTCACTTGCTCCTCCAAAACACCCCAAAGTGGATCTTAATACATCACAAAGACTTGCTGTCTTGGTCACAGATGCGCCAGCAAGACATGCACCAACAATTTGTCCCATAATGTTTAGTGCATTGCAATATTTTGAGCAAAACTGTACTTACCCTGCTAATTGAACCTTCACACTCTGCTCTTACTGGTGCAATGTGCTTGTCCAATTTAGCGATGAAACCTCCCACACTAAAATGACAGGTTTGTATATATATATATATATATATATATATATATATATATATGAAATACTACCTTTAACATGCACCTACATTTTGGTAGGTAATACATTTCTATGTTCTTTTGTAGAGTTTATGGAATGTCAACATTAAATCATGGCATCATTTAATCATTATATGTTATTTCATAAATACAATAATTATCCACATGATATCTGCAACTTGTGATTGATGTGGTTCTTTAAACCATTTTCATCTGAAATTTTAAACCATTTCTTTCCGATCTGTTTCTCTCTCTCTCTCTCTCTCTCACTCTCTCTCTACATTTTGGCAGCAATTGAGGGCTTGATAAGTAAGACAAATCATGTTCTGAGGTTATGATTTTACTTTAAGCCACAATAACACAAGCTCTGCTAAGAGCCACTGAAGAAGGAAAAGTGTGCATGTCTAAAAATAGATCTTTTTGAATTAATCAGTTGCGGCTTGCATTAACTAGGTTTGCTTTCCATGCAACACTCTCTGTCATAAACTCTGCTGACTCCTGCATCTCATCACTAGCTGTTTCTAAAGGCCTATCTTAAATGTCTGAATATGCATATCTGCAGACTTATTAATCATGGTTTGCTTTAATGCATATACAGTATATTACCACGTACTGAGATTTACAATATGTTGAATGCATTAATATATTTTGTAATATGTGTGTTTTTATGACTGAATGTGTTGCAAACAATATATTTTCTCTGTTTGTTCCTTTCCCACTAAATTCTTTGCATTTACCTGCATGAGGACTTCTCTCTGCTTTTGGAGAAAAACAATTAGCTTACAGTAGTCTGTAATTTTGTCACTGACGTCATATAAAATGGATGTACAGTCATATGATTCATAAGTCATATTAATATCCTAATTCATACAACTTAAGAATTCCATGTTACAATTTCTACAATATTAACATCCTAGCCAGTAGCAGTGTAGTACTCATAAGACTCCAAATATGCTTGGTGTGAGACGTTTAATCTGCACAGTGTGTTTTAAGATTCAGTTGTCGGGTAAGTGTTTTGTGCATGGATAAAAATGCAATTTACTCTTACAATGAGAACAATGATGCATGACTAACATCCTGCTAAAAAAAAAGGTGCTACCTCCAAAATAATACAGTGCTATCAGTTAATGACTTGATTTCTGTTTTTAAAGGTTATTGCATAACACTAGACTGTTGTAACTCTTGTAGTTTATTTTAGAAGATTTGTGGATTTTTTGTGTTATAGAAGCGAGTTTTCCTGAAGATGTTGGAGATGACGGAACATATGAATTTATGCAAGATCTTTCTCCTGCACTGAAAGCCTCCATAAGGGCAGTCTGGTAGGAGATGGCCACATGGACTGGCCTTTGTTTAAGACATTTGTTTCAAGTGGTTATTCAATAATCTGCCTGAATTAAGACTATTTCAGTTATGTAGTTTTGACTTAAAGTTTCTGGACTCTTTATTACGAGCCAACTGTAAGAAGACATTAAGGTTTAAGGTGTTTTTGTACGTTAAAGTTGAGGAAGAAAAAATATTCGATCTATGCAGTATATAGTGCCCTTCAAAAGTAACAGATTTTCAATTTTTCCTCTAAGTCTTCTTATTCTGCTTCAAACTATTTATATGAAACAATAGAACACAATATGAGTTTTTCAGTGACCTGATCTTTACATATAATTAAGATCTGTGGAATAAAACCCAACCCATTTTGTTGTTCACATCCAGACATGAAACAGTTTGGCAAATGATATCAGTAGCAGATGATGAAAGAAATATTTTTAAAATCAAAATAAAAATTAACAGTATCATTCAATTCAATTCAAATACATTTATAATAGAACATTGTCACAAATCAGCTTTACAGAAATGATATACAGTATATAAATAATGAAATTCTAATAAGGCTAACTGTTAACACCTAATTTTTTCCCCTTGATAACCAACTTAGAGCAGTGATGATGGTATCCACCTTTTAAAGGAGTCTGCGTGCAGAAATGTAGAGGCGATACCACTCATTATTGGATGGGGCATTCAGACATTAGTATAAACAGGTCCAAAATATACCAAGAAACATTCTCCTCACCACAGTCTGGATGTTTTGGTCCTCTGCTGTGCATTCCATTTGCCTCAAGGTTTTAGATGTCATGCATACTGAGATATTTTTCTGATTATCACAATTGTACATAGTGATTTTAGAATAACTGTAGCCTTTTAAGTCTGCTTCTGGAATGAAGGACTTCAGAATCCTACAGAAATATTAATCTCATTAATCTTTATTTTGGTGTGGCTTAGTGGTTATGCAAATTTATTGCTATTTGGTATAACTATGATTGCAATCCCCTTGTTTAAATAAGACTATTTGCTTATCTTTTCTAGTAAGGTTGCTTCTTATAAAGCCACATCTATCAATATTGCTGTTATAATTAAGATAATGTGCTTGTCTTGCTCACAGTATCATGCGTTTCCTGGTGTCTAAGAGGAGGTTTAAAGAGAGCTTGAGGCCCTATGATGTAATGGATGTAATTGAGCAGTATTCTGCAGGCCACCTGGACATGTTGTCTCGCATCAAGAACCTCCAGTCCAGGCAAGAACAATATCCAACCACATCTGCACTTATTTTCACAAAAGAGCTGTGTTCATTATTCCACATTTCTTTTACACATGCTTTCTTCGAGCTTTATAACAAGTAAAATATTCTCTTGATACTTATGTATCAGGCACAGCGCCCTCTAGTGATTACACAATAGTATATATAGTATAGCAGCATTTTAAACATTTCAGATCCATCAGATCCGACAATAGTGTCTTAAATATACTAGACTCAAGACACATTCACTCTTCTCTGAGCATCTATACACCTGCACAATGAAAACTATTATGCAAGAATGGATTAAAATTTCATTTCTTTCTGATATCGCTCCATTATTTGTCGGCGCAAAATTAGGGAGATTGGTGATCCTCTTCCCATCATTATTTCTGAGAGCCACTGCCACTTTAAAATGCTCTTTTTATACTTAGTCTTGACCTATTGCCAGTTGGTCCTCCAGCTGTTCCTTTTTTGTAACTTTAAATTTTTCATCCTCTTTTTTCCCCATCCCTACATATTTGAGATGTCTTGCTGTCACGAAATTACAAATGAGCCAATATCTCACTTTCGACATTTGATAATTTGTCTATGTTCTATTGTGAATATAATATCAGTTTTTGAGATTTGTAAATTATTGCATTCTATTTTAAATGATTCATTTACAGTTTGTATTTTGTCCCAACGTTTTTGGAATCGGGGTTGTAAGTTATTAATATAAAAGTGTACATACTGTAAGTCTGTTTGGTCACTTAGGCAGAGAAAAATGCAGATGTTTAAATCACCATATATCACATAGAGCAAGCCATGAGCTAAGGGGCCGTGACTATGGCACTAGAAAACAGTACTAAAATACAGAATCCAGTCTTGCTTTTGCACAGATTGTGGCACTGTCCTTTTAAACCTTGTTGTCAGAGGTAGTGTGTGAAATAGCGGGCATGATAATAGTGAGCACTGGAATATTTTGCTTGCCTCATTTGTTTTTTTTTAAGTAATAAAAATAGCAAAGTCAAATAGGTATCATTATTCTTTTAAACACAAACAGCGGTCTTGATAGCATGACTAACTCCGTTCACTTTTATTGTAATGCCGAATACCCTTCTCTTTTGCTTATTTGTCATTAATGCACATTGTATACTGTGTTGTGTATGATAAAGATACGTTGTATATTAGCTCTAGATAGAAGCGATTGTTTTATTCAATGTTAGGGTGGACCTGATTGTGGGTAAGGGAGTATCAGCAGGGGAAAAGGAAAAACCCAAGAGTGATTCTCCTCAGGATACTGACCCGAGCCTGATGGGCAGATTTTTCAAAATGGAGAAACAGGTAAAGTTATTTCTATTATGTAGTTTTTCAGTAGTGTTTCATTTCTTTTTGTGATATTTATTATAGCACATGGGGGCAATTTAGTTAGTAGAGTAAAGCTGAAAATAACTTGTGGTCATACAGGTGATTGTGATGGACCGTAAACTAGACTTCCTGGTGAATGTATACACTACACGCATGGGTATACCACACTCTGAAACTGAAGCTTTGCTGGGCTTTAAAATAGCTGATCCAGCCCCACCTTACCACAGCCCAGAGGATAAGAGTGAGAAGATGCAGGACGAAAAAGAAGAAAATAAGAGCTTCAAGCCCAGCCCTACATCCCAGCATGCCAAAAGCATGTGCCACCCATCCACATCCTGGCATCAGGAGAGTGAGCAGCCACTCAATGTACCTCTTTGGAATAACAGTCGTGGGGCATCACCAGGCACTGATGACCCATCGCTTTACCGCATCCCGCCGCCACCAACACATGAGAATATTGAGGGTGGACGCCAAAGGAGACACAGACGCACACTGCCTGCCACTGGCATTGACAGTGACACATCCCTTTCAATTCCTTCAGGGGACCATGAAGAGTTAGACTGGTCTTTCAGTGGCTTTAGCATCTCACAAGCCAAGGAAGAGGATTTTCTTCCTCCAGTGAATCTCGGAGTGTTTGGAGGAGGACGAGGAATGGCCTTCTGCACTCGTATCAGACCCTACTTGGCTGAAGGAGAATCAGACACAGATTCAGATCTTTACACACCCGGTGCTCCTTCACCTCTGTCCTTTACAGGAGAGCTGGCTTTTGGAGAAAGGGGATGGCCAGGTCTTAAGTAGAAGAAAGTGCCTAAACCAGCCATTAAATTGCAATCAGAAACTTCTAAGTGGATAATATCAAGAAAAAAACTTTGATTCAATGAACCAACTGTGGTAATTAATGCATGAGGACTGAAATGACACAGTTATATTCAAATAAACACGATTCAAAGTATGAATGCTCAATATAAGGTATGGCAATATCTTGGTCATGATGATATTTGGCACAAGAGTGACTAATGAAATGCAAATTTTGGCCTACTAAAGCGAGACAGCTGTCTGGTTTACACACTTTAAAACACTACAGTTATATGCAAGCAGGTAGTGGCATGAGTAATCCATCTCATGGATTGTTTATTTGTACTGATATATAGTTATGGTACCAATGCTTATTTCCAATTTTCAAGACAATTTTGGAAGCACTTTACATATTGATTGTACTGTACATACAATGTAATTAATGATAGTATGCCTGCTGTCTTGTTTATTTCCGTTTTGTTTTTTTATAGATTTTGCAAACTTGATCAAAAATGAGAGCAATGTAATTCTTTGCCTGGCAATATTATTTAATGGAAAGTGTAATATTTCTAAAACAATAGATCCCCAACCAAAGATACAGAGAGAGCACTTCTGATCACAATTTCCACTGACACATTTTTAATTAAATGTGTAATACATTTATAATCTTAGCATGTACTATTTTTACACTTAGCAAGGTTTACATTTTACAGTAAATTCAATGTTTATTATAATTATTACCTTGAGAATACATAAGCATCAGCATGCCTCTGAAAATCCCAGTTTGGTTTATATCTCGTCAAAATGAATAATATTCAAATAAACTGGTATATTAATAATGACCCATTAAAAATAGATTGTGAGAAATATTGTTTAACAGACGTACACGTGACTGTGACTGGCAGCTAGTGAGATACATTCACTTTCCACGTTCTTTAAACAAAAGCACCATTATTAGCTTAATTCTACATGTTAAAGTATAACATGATGAAAAGTGTAAGAGTTTATATTTACATGGAACTGATTTTGGTTCCCTTGTAATGGCATGAGTAATGATGCAATATACTTTCTTTAAGAAGTCACAAAATAGTCCCATCCAAGTAGTAAGAGACTAATCTAAGTGCATGGCATGTTTAGAGGAATCAAACATAATGAATAATGGTAATACAGTACATAAATTAACATTGCTCTAAAAGCATTCAAATTCAGTTTTACCCCTACATGCTCTCTGGCTATAGAATTTAATCAACTTTAATATTTATTTTACATAATTTCAATACAATTTGTCCACAGGCTTTTACATTCCCTCAGTAAAATGTTTTAGTGGACGAGTGTGGATAATTTTTACCCTCATAAAAGAGTTATGTTGAAAAAAAATATTTTTATAGCATTCAAGGTTTTTCTAAAGCATGTAGGAAGGCCGCAAGTTTATAACAAATAAAGTTGGTTTAGTTTACATTGACTTTTGCCTACTTTTATTTTATAAGCATTACTAAACTATGTCACCGGGAAAGGTGGTGCCCACTTGGCAACTCTGGGAGCCAGGGCAGGAACAACTGCAGACATGTCTCAGCTTTATCATCAGAAACATAGTGGTGTGAATTCATTGAATCCAATCCAGAATTTCTGTAGCCCACCAAAATGAAACAATGCCTATTGCTGTCATCAGGGCAAACGCTACTGTTGACTTGAGCACAGCAAGACACTGCAACAGATGAACAAAGACGTCAATAAGAAGTTTTAAAAGCAATTGAACCATTCATGTATATCAAAGTAACTAATAGTAATGGTACAAATAAATGGTTTGTCTTATTAAATATCCTTATACCTGGGCACCATTGGATTATTGATTCTGATTGGTCAGTAGGTGTTTTTCATCTTTCTACAAATGCATAGGGCTGACAAAGAGGCTATCTCTGCCATCAAGTTGTACTTAAAAAAAACCTTTCATTAGTTTGAAACAAATATATATATATATATATATATATATATATATATATATATATAAAAACTTGCCAATTTGTTACAGGTACATTTTATGTTTTGTTCTCAAGCGGTTTTCTACATAGAATAGACACCAGACAAGCTGGGATGCGTAAAGACAAGTATTTCACTTTGCTGTGACGTCGAGTACTGTGCAAAAGTTTTAAGTACCTATTGATATATAGAAAACAATGTTATACAGGTGCTGGTTATAAAATTAGAATATCATGAAAAAGTTGATTTTATTTCAGTAATTCTATTCAAAACTTGTATATTATACACATTCGTTACACACAGACTGATATATTTCAAGTGTTTATTGCTTTTTATTTGATGAATAAAACTGACATGAACATGATTATGAACATGAAATGTGTCGGCATATACAGCACTCAATACTTGGGGCTCCTTTTGCCTGAAGTACTGCTGCAATGCAGCGAGTCGATCAGTCTGTGGAACTGTTCAGGTGTTATGAGAGCCAAGGTTGCTCTGATAGTGACCTTCAGCTCTTCTGCATTTTTGGGTCTGGCGTATTGCATCTTCTTCACAGTACATCATAGATTTTCTATAGTATTAAGGTCAGGTGAGTTTGCTGTTAATAACAGGGAAATGGTATTTACACCAAGTCCTGTTCAATAATTAAATCAGCATCTTCCAAAAGTTCCAAATCCTCCTCAGCAGCAGGAAGCATGATGTATGCTAAAACTTCCTGGTATACAGCTACATTGACCTTGGACCTCAGAAAACACAGTGGACCAACACCAGCAGATGAGTGTCTTCAATATTGAACCTTTTCACAATATTCAAATTTTCTGAGAAAATGAATTTTTTTATTAGTTGTCAATTATAAATCATATAATAAAAAATAAACACTTGAAATATATCAGTCTGTGTGTAATGAATGCATATAATATACAAGTTTCACTTTTTGAATGGAATTATGGAAATAAATAAACTTTTTCACGATATTCTAATTTTATGACCAGCACCTATAGTATAAAAATAGTATATTTATAGTATAAAATATAAAATAAAATTTTACATATATATAATGTTACATAAAATATTTGTGTATGTCATTAAATAAAGCAACAGAAATAAACAACGGAAAAAGAAAAAAGAAGCAAGTGTGAAAGTCAAAATCTCCAGAATTGGGCTTTATTTACTGACAAACAAACATTTATGCAAAATGTAATTTTCTAATGAAGAACATAATAAAGTAATATATTGAAAATATAATATAGTTTTTGTACTCAATGTTTTCTCTTTAAAGAAGGGGTGCCTAATACTTTTTCACAGAACTGGAACTAAAATGTAAAGTAGACAATAGTCTGTAAATTAAATTTTACTTAATATAATTACTTGAAAACTGAAAAAAAATATTTTTATAGAAGCAGAAAGAAACACAGAATGTGAACTTTAAGAAAACAATCCACACTATGGTTGTAAGGTATAATTGGTTGGATGTTTTTCTTCTTATAACACATTTTTGTTATTATCTAAACAAAAAAACCATGTCTTGTCTGTGGCAGCCTCTCCAATCTGAAAAGAGCTTGTGTCAAACTGTGTGTTAAAGAAAGTTGAAGAACTCACAACAGTACTGACTTTTACCTTGTTTTTACGAGGATGATGTTTTACTGCAACAGGTTGCTGTTCTTTTGGTTGTATCTTTGACCACTCAGGGTCATAAGGCTCCTCCAGTGAGTCTTCTGATTCGCTGTGATACTACACAATAAAACATTACATATTAAACACAGCTATTATGTCATGTTTAAAATCAGGTTTTGTAGATATTTTCTAATTTTGTACCTGTGGTTTCATTGTGATGAGATCTGAGTCCAGTTCTTCTTCTGTGCTATAGAATAAGGAACATGGCCAAGCAGGTAGGTATGCAGTCTGCTTATAAAAGTCTTATATATATAGGTATGTATAAAATGCAATAACAGGAGATTTTTGTTAGAACCACTGACTTTCCAGAATATGTATGAGCAATGCAAACATACCATACCTGCACATTATTATTATTACCTAGCCTTGTTGACCATTTGATTGCGATCAGTTGGTTGTGGCATTTTGTTACTTCTGAACAGTAGACTGCTCTGGTTATTTTAATTCATATACATTTTATTATTTAAATAGCTGGGGGTGATAACAGAACTCTGTCCCCTGAATAGTGACACTGGATAGTATACAGTAACTAGATTTGCATTTCCTAAAGGAAATGTGCTTGAAAAGTGGTAGGATAAAATGTAATATATTTGGCCTAACCAAAGTCTGTGACTGTGTCATCATTTTGTTGAAATATCAACAGATTAAAACTCTATAATCTATAATGCATCTCAAGGGACACTTTTCAGTAAGAGTTGCCAAACAATTTGTCATATTTTCAAATGATGAGCTTTTTTAAAGGAATTAGGGAAAATAAAACATAACGGTTCTTGGAGTACACAGGTCCTAATATGCAAATTTTGTGTTTTAGGTAAAAAAAACGAGTTACAGAACTTTAAAATGGAGGCTTTTATTTTTAATCTTATTTTACATTTAATCGTCTCCACAATTATCTAGGTAACGGTGATTGAAGCATATCTGTATAGAAAGCGCTTCGGGCTGCTTTATTATTTGTTGAAGAATCATTTTAATAATAAGAAGTTGAAGAATTATGACTAAGGACAGTTAACATTATATCACTCTGAACAATATCCTAAAGCAGTGCAACTCCTTTTAAAAATCGTAATAGATTTTAGGATATATTAATTATTATGCTTATTAAGTCTTATTATGCTGAACTTCAGTTAGGTTGTTTAGCAAGTAAATTATTTTAAATTAATATTCCCATGCCAAATAATTGTATTCTTCAGTAAGTAGCCATCTAAGACACAGAATAATGCACAGCCCTAATTCTAATGAAATAAGGACGTTGTATAAAACATAAATAACAGAATATTGTGATTTGCAAATCCTTTTTATTCCATATTCAACTGAATAAATACAAAGGCAAGATATTTAATGTTCAAACCAATAAACCAGTTGTTTTTGCAAATCAATCACCTTTCCTTGAAACAACACTTAATAAGTGTTTGGGAACTGGGGATATCTTCAGGTGCTGAAAAGTCTGGAATCTCTGCTGTCGTATTTTGCACTTCATAATGTGCCACACATTTTCAGTGGGAGACAGGTCTGAACTGAAGGCAGGTCAGCCTAGTACCCACACATTTTTACTATGAAGCCACACTGTTGTGGCACTTGCAGAATGTTTCTTGGCATTGCTGAAGTAAGCAGGGATGTCCAGGAAAAAGAAATTTACTTGGATGGCAGCATATGTTGTAACACTTTACAAACTGTATATACCTTTTAATAGTACATACCTTTTAAGCATTAATGGTGCCTTTACAGATGTACAAGTTACCCATGCCATAGGCACTTACACACCTCCATACCATCTGAGATGCTGGCTTTGGAACGTTACGCTGATAGCAATATGGACAATCTTTTTTCTTTTTGGCCAGAAAGATTTGATCTCTAAATTCCTACAGTAATTGTACGTTGGGAAACATTTCCCAGTCTTTACTTGCCCCCCTGTCCCAACTCTTTTGAAACATGTTGCAGGCATCAAATTGAAAATGTTTGAATATTTGCAAAAAAACAACCAAGTTTATCCATCTGAACATTAAATATATTGCCTTTGTGGTTTACACTGGGGTTGTACACTAAGATGGTCATTATTGCGAAATAAACCACTCCAGGGTCACTCAGAATGCATCTGTGGTTTTTGCAATAATGAATGGCTTGTTATAATGAGTTCACTCAGGTAAAAAATTATTACCTGTCCGAATCCTCATTACATTCAGAAGATTTATCCAAATGCAAGGTAACCTTATGTTTCCTGTCTGGAGAGAGTAAAACAAGTTTAAATATCTTACCTAGTTAAAGAACATTTGATCAGTATTAGAAAGTCAACCAGAGAAAACAGAAATATGTTCTTTGTAGCACGTACCCACTTTATCTTCTGGTTCAGCTTGATCACCATATAATCTAAAAAAAGCCTCGATTCTAGTTTTATCCATTTCCCAGTTCCGCTCATTTCTTTCCTCATTGTCATTGTCTGACTTTATCTTGAATGACTCTTCACCAGTCAAGTCCCAGTCATATTCACTTAAGAATAGGTAGTCATCATCCATCAGCAGTGCTGAGGATCCCAGTTCCTCAGTTATTATACGTTTGGTATCTATTACATGAACTGAAGCCTCTGAGGATGATTTTTCTTGGTCTTTTATGGCAGAATCTAATTGGACAACTTCTGTGCAACAATTTAGCTCTGTATTGACTGTATTGGATTCCTCATCATGTGAAATAGAACTTGTAGTTCTGAGTTCTTCTTCCTCCATATCATAGAATAATAAACTTCCTATAGCTTGTTTCTCATGACTGTTTGCATTTCCTTGCGCTGTATCTGGACAGATGCAATCAATATCATCATCTTTGCTTTCCATGTCCTCAGCTGAGTAGTTTAACTTTATAGCATTGTTCATTTCCTCTTCCTGCCTCACTGATGTGAAACAAACAGTTTCTTCTTGGTTTGTGCTTTGATCATCACTATTACTAATACAGACTTCTAGATTAATTATATCACTTAAATTTCCAGCATCCTCATTATTCTTGGCATCTTCCACTGTCATTCTATCGTTTGGTACCTGGACATTCTGTTCATCAAAGCTACATCTCTGTAACAAATTGAAGTCTGCTGATGCTAATATAATCTTAACTTTGGGATCCTTATTCACATAATTGTGATCCAGGGCAGGAATTTCTTTATTTTGCAGGTTCACATTTTGTACATGGGAGACATCTTGCGTCTTGTTTGTGCTGAGCTGATCACTAGAGCTAATGTCTGTGAGAGTAAAATGATGAGCTGTAGCATTTTCATAAGGCTCTTCAAATTCACATTGTGATAAATCTGAGGGATAATCCGCAAGGCTTTCCTCAACTTGTTCTTGGTCTTCTTCTGTAAATTCTTTCATGTAATTTTTAACAAACAAATTGTCAGCAATATTTGGACTCATTGCATGAACTGATTCGTTTATGTTGCTAACAGATTCACACTCGGAGGTTTGTTTTTTTGTACAGTAATACTCTGGTAATATGTCATCTGATTCAGTTGACATCTCTTCTGGGGTTTGACTTTCACTAGATGTTAGAAGTGAAGAATGTGGCTTAAATTCTACATTATACAATTCCATATGTTCCTCCACTGTAGTATCCTTTTTATCTCCTGTTATGCAAAATCCAGTGAATGGTCCAGATCTAGAAACACCTGCTGCTAAGTCACTTTGCATATTCCCTTTCGCAGCAGAATATTTTTCTTGTTCTTTCATCAAAATGTTTACAAACTGATCTTTATCTATTTCATGAGAGGGGCAAAATGTAGACTCTGTGTTGATCGTGAATGAATTAGTTGACTCACACTCATTGTTATCAGAGCTTGCTTCACTCTCTTCCAATTTATGAATATTTGTGAAGCTCTCGATGGAACTTTGCTCTGATGCATTGCAGAGTTTACTAGCACCATTCATTTCATCCATGTGTGCACCCATAAATAGCTGTGTTCCCTCACCTGATTGTAGATCCTCAAAATCTATGTCAAACTCTAAAAGAGACATAAAAATATGCAAAATATATACTGTTATTAATAAAATATATAATACATTTGAATGGTTTATTAACTTGATCTTCTTGTATTTTTTGTTTTCTACAACCTTTATGGGTTTGCCTAAAGAAGTCTTCAGAGCTTTTTCCAATAATGAAGTTAAAATGTGATTCACAGAATCACAAACATCACATTTCATAATAAAATGTAATACTATTAACCTAAAACAATATAATTCTATAACTAATATTACAAATGATATAAATGATTAAACGATTATAAATTATAAAACTTCATACAGAAATAATCTCCAAATCAAAGTCATCAACCTTACTAGATCCCTTACCCACATCATACCTATCTCATATTGCTTTAAATTACTGCAGCTTTTGATACCAATGGTCACTCTATTCTTCTTCATAGACTAGAGAATGTCCTGGATAAGATCCTACTTGTCGGAAGGTTATCAGTATGTTGTTTTAAAAGGAGACGCAGATGATCATCTTAATAAAGTTGAGGACTTTGTAATGGACATTGGACAATGGATGCTAAATAGCTTTCTCCTTCTTAACTCTGATAAAACACAAGTACACATTCTTGGACCACATTCAGCTAGAAATATGCTTTCTGATTTTATAGTAACTTTGAATGATAATTCAGTCATTCCCTGTAAAGCAGTAAAATATATTGGTGTTATTATTGACCCCAGTCTTTCATTTGAAGCTCATGTAGATAACATTACCAGGATAGCCTTCTTTCATCTTAGAAACATTGCTAAGATAAGAAATACACTGACACTCCATAATCCTGAAGCACTTATTCATGCCGGTGTTAGATTCTCTTCTGAGACTGGTTCATCATTTTTCTTATTATCACAGGGAATATTTCCTTGCCACTGTCACCGTCCAGCTTGCCCATTGGGGAAAATTATCCTTATTAAATCTCATATCTATATATTGTATATGATTTAAAACTGAATTGAATTTTAATTTGAATGAAACTGCACAATTCTTACCTGAAAATGAATCCTTAAGCAAATCTTCAATGTTGTGTTCCATCTTTGCTGTTGAAAATGGTTAGAAATTTCATGCACTTCATAAAACCACAAATTTGTGCTCAATCAAGTGCTTTAGTCTCACAGTCACTTCCTGTCGAAATCAGTTCATAATAATGTTTTCATCCTACATACACTTTACATACACTTTCCAGTAAAAATATTTTGAATTGATTAATGCTATTGAGCAAATATTAAACATCTACTAAAAAAATTTTATTACTTGTTTTCTTACGTTGTTGTTTGAGTAAAATCTGAATTGCTCTGGTTTCTAATGTGTGCAGCTGAATACCAGAGAAACGGTACATCCTCTTACAGGAACTGGAAAATCTGTTCATGCATGCTGCAAAAAACAGCCCGCAAACATGTAATTTCACCAACTTGCAGGTGTTTAAGTCCTAAACATGTGTTATCATATATAAATAAAACATTTTTGGATAGATTTACTTCCACGTAGCTTTCTGGTCTGGCAAAATAAACATGGGGACATGTGGGGACACACAGGGGGACAATATTTGAATAATATTAATCAGGGGCTTATTTTGGAACAGCTCATAGATTCAAAGAAATGTAAAAAATGTCCAGGTTTTTGTTCATAGGTCATTTAAGGTGATACTGATGACTTGTTTTCAGGTCAACTTCTACTGGATAGTGACTGCTGACTCCTAATGCCTAAAAATAATTGCCATTTGGCAATTAGTATTTTATTTTGAAGCAACCTATAACTTATTAAATATCTCTTGTTCAATTAAACCAAACTCCCTCTTGAAGTTGAAAGGTTGTGCTGAGTCTGGAACAATGGCAGAAATTAGTGTATTTCCATGTGCAAAAAGTAAAGCTAAACCATAAACTAACGCTAAATCCAGTCTATACCCTTTCTAGATAAATCTAGTTTGTGAACAAGTACTAGGGTAATTTTTAAATTGAAGCAAGAAAACTACTGGGCAAATAAGAGCATAAAAATATATATAATAATCAGTAAGGGCTATGAAAATAGCAGTGTAGTTATTACTGAGTATCTTTTCTTTTTGTTTTACAAATAAGGCAACTGACTATAGTTTTATAATTGACTATCCATTATAATTCTAAGAAAAATATAAATCCTGAATATTTTGGCTGTATGTAAGACTTCCAGGAATTACAGTGTAATTATTTCTTTTAGCTGAATAAAAGTTCATTTTGGAACAAGTAAGCTATTATATATATATTTTTTTTTTCCAACGCAAATTACTTTGACTTTAGTTGCAAGTGGTGAAATGAACCGCTTTCGATAAGTAACAGGACAGCACATACAATTTTACAGTAAAGACCATGCTTTTATAAGGTTTTGGATAGATCACATAGGAAATATCGTGAAATGACTGTGGGAGGGACAGTTTTGTTGGTGTGTGAATGTGTGTGATTGTGTACTTTGTGCTATGTCAGTTATTCTGCACAGTGCAGCTACAGCTAGTTAAAAAGAGGGACTGAGTATTATATAATGGCCATTCAGTGTCATCAAGTCCTTGGACCTTTTTTGCTCTGTGGAATATTTAAGTTACAATTACACCATTGAAATTACTTCTGTCAGACATTTTAATTCCAAACACAGTTTTTTTAATTCAACCAAGGTCTATACATTTGAATTTAAGAATATAATAGTTTCACTATTTTTAAATGTATATGTTGTTTTCATCTAGAAAAAATAAGAATAAAAAAGCATGAATACAAAGTAAACATTATTATGTGGTAAGGATTAGTGACCTTACTCTTTAAATACTTCTTAAACATTTAAGAACATTTTAAACACTTCTTAAAAATGAGCTAAAACTAATTGACCTATGGACACATGTAAATAACTTCATACTTTATTCTACATACTACACAGTCTGTGCAAAACTTACTAGCATTATTCATGGTGTATTTGGTAATATCATAATAAACATATCTTACATAAATATATGATATACAACCAATAAATATCCGCCAAAACCTAATGCATGTGAATTAGATGGTGTTTGTCTCAGACAGGTCTGAAGCAGCCAGCATGTCTTGTGGATGTGGTCTGCATTAGATAGTTCTCCACTCTTTCCCCCACTGTTGAGTAAAGAACACGGAGATGCTCTCTGAATGATGAACAGTAGATCCAGATAGCGACCATTACTGCAAATAGCATCACCATAAAGAACAGACTCCAGCACAGAGTTCTACAAAAACCTTGCTGTGAGGAAAAAAAGAAACAATATTATTAGAGAGGGAATTATTCTGAGGTAAACTAGTTAAAAATTCTTTTACGGCAATGGATACCATCTTTTACTCAAAGAAATGCTTAATATATCTTAATATCACACAATGGCTGCCACTGGAAACTGTATTCCCTAAAGCTCATCACAGAACTGAAAGCAATCAATATAACCATTGCATTTGTTTCAAGTACTTAAGTTCTGTTTGTAGTTCTCTTTGGATATTTGATGCTTTTCCATAATGATAACTTCTAAGTTTGTAATTGCTTCAGCATATTTATATTAGCTGCTCAGAACATTACCTTGATTTTTCTGTTACATTGTGCTCTTGGATGTTTGCCATTGCTAATCTTGGATAAAACATTTTTCTGTAAAGTTGCTTTGGGACAATGCCCATTGTTAAGAGCGCTATATAAATAAAATTGCATTTCATTTAATTGCATTGTGTTTTTTGGGAACATTCTTTCCCTATTTGTGTAATTAAATAAACTGCAGTAGAGCTCATAGAAACTCCACAGAGATCTACAAACAGAACATAACTTTTACAGAACGTGCAGGTGATTGTGATGATGGCTAATAAGTACTATGTTAAACATGGTGGTGATGGTATCTTGGTATAAGTCATAATTTTCCTACCCTTTGTGTGCTATCGCGAGAACTTATTGTATTCAGCTCTTTGCGTAACTGAGCCAGACGAGTCTGATAACTGTAGCACTCCTGCTCCAACACCTCCAGCTCAGCTTTCAGCTCCAAACACTAGCACAATAAATAAGACAACACACATATCAGACAGCATTTAATGCTATAATATAAAACTGTTATAATATTTAATATAAAAATATTATATATTCCTCACAATTAAGGTTGACTTAGTTATTGTCATTTCAGCTAAAAAAAGTAAACCTGAAATGAAATAATGGCAGGACCACAGTGCCAACACAACAGTAGTGCAAAGACTAACAATAAAAATAAAATATGCATACAACTCAGTATAACACACGGGACAGTGTAGCACTGACCAGAACAGTATTAATGTGGAATATATTACATATACATTAATAAAGTTTTGGTCCATTCTGCATAGCGTAGTTATATACTTTCCAATGGTGATGCATTCTATGAAAACATAAAAACGCAGAGTGGTTTTGACTTCTTTCTGAAAAGCAAGATGTTAAAAAGCCTCTGGGCTGGACTGGATGCTGGGAACTGTCAAAGAAGCTGGACCGTTTATTGATGCACAGCATTTAGAACTGATACTTCACTTTAGAAATAGATTCTTGGCAAGTGAATTAATGTAATCTGATTTACTTAGTGTTAGTTACTAGAATATTGCACAATATTTTAATTCTTTCAGTAACTTTATCAGTCCAGAGTTTATTTCTTTTTCCTTAAATTGGTTAAGTTGATTGGTTAGTAAGATGTATGATTTATTTATACAAGTAATGTTATATTTAACTAATTGTATTATGTTGGCCCTGTGTAAACCACAAGCTACCACTGATTTACAGTGTAATTTTTTTTTGTTGCTAAGTTTAAAATAATCAATAGATTCAGTGAGTATTAATAGTAAAGCAGGTTTGAGGTTGAGTATATGCCTCCAGAGAGTTTTCATACCTCCCTTTCCTTAATGTCGAGTCTCTGCTCAGTCTGATAGAGCTGATCAGTGATGCTGTTATCCATCCCAAAAAACTGAAAAGACGCCTGTCTCTCCTTCTGCAGATCTGAAATATTACTCCAGGATCCCACATTTTCTGAGTAAGTTAACCAGAATTAGAAACGATAAATTTGCTCATGCAGTAAAAATAAAAATTTAGCAAACATAAAATACTGGCAGAATTTATAGTAATTGTAAATATAGTTTGTGAAGTTATATGATTTAAGCAAAATCTATCACAGTAAGGTTAATTAACTTGATAATAATTAGTGAAAGGTACCTGTGACACTGTCTAGCTGTTCTCTCAGGGTCTGGTTGTCCTGCTCTAGCAAAATGACAGCGGAGCGGAGCTCTGCATCATCCTGCTGCAGAATATCACAGTGAACTTTGATTGACTTCTCCTGCTCCCTGGATCTCTGCTCAAAACACATATGCACATATTTATTATTTCAATTCGTATATATTGCACGTTTCTCAGGTGTGTATTATTTATTGCTAATCAAAAGAGAAATGAATGACTAGAGTGACTGATGTGTAAAACCCTGTGCAATTGCCCTGAAATCAGCATTCACATGATAACTGTTTTATCTCAATATTGACACCAATAGACCAATGTTTTTATCCAATTTACTGCTTTATACTGGTTAAGTGGTGGATCCTGGAAACACTGTTCTTTTAAACTTGTGGGAGGTGAGGGAAGATGGATGCAATGCTACACACACATTCAAAGACATGGACAAATAAGCAAACTCAATCCACCTATCAATATGTCAAGTGAGACAAAACTAGATAACTTGTAAGAAGCTACTTATACAAACCCGATTCCAAAACAGTCAAATTTTATATTTTATTCAGAATAGAACATAGATGACATTTCAAATGTTTAAACTAAGAAAATTTTAATGATTAAACAGGCCCCCTAATGACGGCCCTTACTGCTTGCTCCAAACAGGC
>JAOUQT010000028.1:3447844-3460851 GCA_025769995.1 Xyliphius kryptos | reverse complement strand
TCCATTTTAAATAAGCCTTGGCCCAGAAAAGACATCTGTGCTTCTGGATCTTCTGGATATGGCTTATTAGCTTGCAACAGCGGATGGAACAGTGAACTGTGTTTAAAGATAATGTTCTCTGGAAATATTCCTAATGGGTTCAGCGCACAGAAAATGTTCCAGATTCTCTGAATCTTTTAATAATATTATGCACTGTAGATGGTGGTATGTTCAAACTCTTGATTTTACACTGTCATACAACACTGATATTTCTCCACTATTTGTCAGTACAGAATTATGGGGATTGGTGATTTTCTTCCCATCTTTACTTCTGAGAGTCGCTGCCAGTCCAAGCTGCTCTTTTTATACACAGTCATGTTAATAAACTATTGCCAATTGATCTAATGAGGTGTACCTTTAACGTTCCCAGCCTCTTATTGCCTCCTCATACCAAATTTAAGTTTTGTTGCGGTCACAAAAATTTTAAATAAGCCAATATTTGCAATGACATTTTAAAATGTTTCACTTTCGATATTTGATATGTTGTCCATGTTCTTATGTGAATACGATATCAGTTTTTTGTAAATTACTGCATTCCATTTCATTTCATTTTACAGTTTGTACTTTGTCCCAACTTTTTTGGAATTGGGTTTGTAGATATAAATACAGATTTGCAATTACTGGCAGTGTTAAGGTTTCTGGAAGTGAGAGTTCTGGCAGTGATAACAGATCTAGCTGTACTTCAAATAAGAAATGAACATTAGCATGGTTGTTTTAAATATCATCATCACTGCCACTGTCAACACAGGTTTTAGTCAATGCTTCTTTTTTCATCTTTATCCATACCCCCAAAGACAATTTTTGGCCACTAATATACTTGGATATGCTTGACGGATAATGAATATAAAGTTTGTGCTAGCCCCCCCTAAAGCATATTAGGCCCATAGCACATTATGGGCAATAACTTAACTAATTTCCCTAAAATTATGGAGTTTGTAAAGCATCTGATAGATCAATTTAGTGCCACTTTGTGAATAAGGTTTAGATCAAAGATGCAGAACTTCACTATCTAATGGTGGTGTAAATGCTTAACATTTAAAGGTGGCATCACTACCATTTCACTTTGCAGTAAATCTAGTGTCTATAGCAACAACTTATTTCACAGTAACTAGTCTAAAAGACATAACACACAAAGCCTTATAAAAAATAAAAGGAAGGCAGACATTTAGTTTCACTATAATAAGGGGGTCATGTGTCTTCTACCACATCAGGACAGAATTCTCTTGACAAAGGCTATTGGAGGCTGGTGAAATTATCTGTGGCTGCTATAGTGAAGCTATATCAAAATACACTATTTAGTAATTAATCTTCGGAAGTTCTGTATAATTAGAAGAAAACAATGAAGGGTGTGTTATCTAAAAACATCTGTTGAACATCATGATTTGTCTCACCAGAGTATTCAGGATAACAGATCGTGAGTGGACTTTTCTTGATCTTCTCATCAAACAGGTCCTTTTTATTGAGGAATAGGATGATGGAGGTGTCTGTGAACCACTTATTGTTGCAAATGCTGTCAAACAACTTCATGCTCTCATGCATGCGGTTCTATGAACACAAACAATGTTGCAAATGTCAAAACTAAAAGTCCTGCATGAATTTCTTACACAATCCATCATCAGGTTTCATGCAGCCAAATTATTACCTATTTTTTACTAACTTATGAAGTTATTTTTATAATTATTTAATTATAAAAGTATCGTCATTATTTATTAAAGCAACATATGACTATGTAAACAAAGACTACTTCATGCATGACTGAGTAAGATAATTCCCACATTAATTTTTAATTCTACATCAGGGATCTGTCAAATATGGAGGCATGAACCTTTTTCTACAAAATCGAGATGTTACATAGTCTTTTAGACAGCAACAATACTTCACTATGTTCTAAATGTAAATGTTTGCAAACAAATTAAGACATAAAAATGTTATATAGCATGTAGAATATCAAGGACACATAGAATCAAGCACACCATCTCCTCATCCTCAGCCAGAACCAAGTCATAATCACTCAGAGCTACACAGAAAATAATAGCTGTGACACCCTCGAAGCAATGAATCCATTTTTTTCTCTCCGAGCGCTGACCACCAACATCAAACATCCTGAACACAAACAACATATAGTAAGATTCATAGAATAGTTCGAATTTATGTGAATGTGAGAAGAGGCTGCAAGGTGTAACTAACTTGAAGTAGAGCTCTTTAAAAGTAAAGTGAGTTTCCACGATGCCTGTGGTCTTGACTCGAGTCCTCAGCACATCTTGCTGTGTGGGCATGTAGCCCTGTTGAGATATTCTCTCCAGATCATTCAGATAACTACAACAGACATAGCAAGCACATTTTACCAAAATATACATTATATAAAAGGCAGACAGCAAAAGAATGTAATCAAATGTAACACTAAATTTAGGCCTTTAGCTACACACTACATCAGTTACATTATCAACATCAGTACTGTTAGAGGTTGATGAATCATTAAAACTATGGGCTACACCATGTGTCATATCCCATGTTTCGGTTGCCTGGAAACAGAGTAGGCTAAGAAATGGCAAGTGAGACAGTTAGATAATGAATTAATACAGACATGAAGGTTAGAGCAATTATTCTCCTCTAGTAACTTTTTTATGTAGCACATTGTGTTTATGCTCCTAACAAAATGTCAACAGGTCTTAAGAAAAGATCCTAAGTTATGGTCATAATTTTCTTACATCATATCATCATATTTGATTCGGGACTCTGTTTGTATTATTCACTGACTTGCTGAAGTGCTGTATAGGGTTATTTATCTGATCACATGCAGGAACTGTTGCAAATAAGAACATTGATGTACACATCCCTCAACTAAAGAGGACAAACATGCAACGTACATGCCAAGACTACTGTTTGCCACTAGGATGTCTATGGCTATCAAGTTTGTTTAGTGTGCAGCTCTGAATTAAATTAACAGCCCAGATGTGTAGGTGACGTATCAACCCATGATTATAGTAATATAGAGCATTTCCTTTCTTATTCCAAAGGTCAAAGTATGTAAATAAAATAATAAAAATTCACAGAAGAGTTACAGGCCATACATTTTGCACTGCTATATAATTATAATTCCTGAGCCTACAGGTCACTAACCTATATAAAGGCACAGAGGACAGGGACATCTCATCTCAGACACTTAACTGCATCAAATAATGTTTCTCACTGATAAAATACCCCCGCACACAAACCAGATATTATTAGGCAACTAATCCAGGCCAGCAAATATGCATCATGTTTAGATGCAGACAGGATCCACCGCTGAAGACAGGAGCTGTTTCACTCCACCACAATAACGTCATGTGCTTAATGGTGGAATGACACTATAATTCAATTATATTTTATTTCTAAAGAGCTTTAAAAATAGACACTGTTCTCGTAAATTATAGGTTTTCTATCTAACAGAAAACCTATCAGTCAACTTTTAACATTTGCAATTTAATATTCAGGTTGGAACCAAACACAACACCCACAAACTAGTTTTAGGTTCACAACGGCGCAATCATCTCGTCTGTGTCTAATGGTGTGTTTTCATTGTTGTTATTTTCAAGTTCTTATTATATTAAAAACATAATATTTCAGGGCCTACAACAAAAAAGTGCAATTCCATTAAACCAGATATATTAATATGGGATCAGGTTCAGTTTTTTCCTGGCTGTAAAACAGGAGAGAAAGATGGATGCTTGTCTTTGGGCCATGACGTGAGCACAATACGCGTCATTTCACCACTAAACCACAGACCAACGCGCCACTGCTATAAAGAATGTACTAAAGACTCCTGTGTTTACAAAAGATTCCAATATTTCCGACATGAAATTGGCTTGGGAATAATAATAATTAAATAAACGCAGTTGGTGGTTTCACCAGATCTCCTCTAATTATTGCCAGTTGAAGTGACTGGAATTTTCAAATCAGAGAAACAAAGCAGGATGAGTCACATTAGAACACTGAACAGGAAAAAAGAGCGCAGGAAAACTCGTGAGCAGTTAGGTGGAGTATCTAGAGCTTAAAATGTCTTTTAGAAATCACAGTAAACAAGAAAGTGCTTGTCCCACACGACCTGAGGAACTCCTTACTACACAGTAGTATCTTGACAAGTAAACACATGCAGATTTTCATTCCAGAGCCTAGTCAGTGAAATTTCCTTTCACTCACAATATTAGCATTTCTGACTCAACAGACACATTTTAAAGTATTACTAAAACTGTAAAGTTTGTTTATATAGCACTTTTCTCAGACAGGGTCACATAGTGCTTTACAACGAGGGAGATAACAAAAATGATAATACAATAAAAAAGAATAATAATAAAACTAGTAAAATAAGTGATCGAAACATATATACACTATAAACACTGTAAAATGTACATTATAAGAATGCCTGCGTCCACAGACACGGCTGACCTTAACGCCACGGGCAGCGTGTTCCATAGTTTGGGCGTAATGAACTCGAAGTCCCGATCGCCTCAAGTTTTAAACCAGGTGCATGCATCAATCCATAGGTTAGTTTCGGTCGACCTTAGTACCCTCTGAGGTAAATAACAGTGTAGGAGGTCATTGATGTAGTTTGGTGCCTGACCGCTTAAAGATTTAAAGGTAAGTAAAAGAATCTTAAAATGAATCCTCTGTTCCACCGGCAGCCAGTGAAGTAAAAATAACAATGGTGAGACATGTGAGTGTCTCCCAGACTTAATGAGCAGCCTCGCGGCCGCGTTTTGAACTGCCTATAAACGGCCACGAGCTCGGGCGCTAATAGAGATAAAAAGTGTGTTACAGTAATCGAATCTCAAGGTAATATAAGCATGCATCAGCATCTCCATCTCATTAGGAGAGACCTGCCTCAGCTTACTGATGTTAAGTGATTAAAACTAGACCAGACCAACAGATTTATGTTCAAGTCAAACATAAGGGATTAATCGAATAAGACACCCAGGTTTTGTCCACTGGGGCGAACTGCAGAAGAAAGTGGACCTAGGCTCTTTACAATAACAGGACTAACTTTGTCATGTTCAATAATCATGGTCTCTGTTTTCACAGCATTTAGTTGGAATGAGTTACTTCCTTCTTGATGTATTAAAGACATAATATTGTAATGGTTTAATATAAAAATCTATTTTTTAGACTATAGCCCTATCCCAGTTTGGATTAGTTTTGCAAACAAAAAAACAGGAGGACCAGCAAGTTTCTAGCTAGAACCATGTAAATTTAATCCCGTCCACATAGGGCTATACACTCAAGTAAATCGGGTCTGCTATTAACTAAACATGCATAAATGATGCAGACATATTCAAAAGTAATAAAGTATCAATTGTTTTATATATTATATATACTGTATATAAATTAAAAGAAAATGACAAACTGATGTAGAAAAAAAAGAGATGGGTTAGGTTTCATTTCCAAAAAATAAAGAATTCCCACTATAACAGATCAGCACAATATGAATAAAAGTAATGGTCTGTCTCTTATTATGACACATAAGAATATAGATTAAGTAAAATATAGACATTTTAATTACAAAAATACTACAGACATGACAATAAGCTCAGAAACTGAACAAAAAATCCTAATACTCTATTAAATTTCCCACATCTTAATGACACCTTAATACTTTGACAGATTCCATCTGTGTATGCCACATTCCTGTTTTGTCAATCTTCTATTGGCTCTGTGCCCAATTCAGATACAGCAATAATTTCAAGTGCGTTGTATTGTGTACAATGGTGACAGATCAGGAAAAAAAACGCTGGGTACTGGTTAAGAGTTCACTGTAATCGCAATCACTATCATTTTGGATTCCTTTAGTTACCAGTGAATAATTTCAGTAATAATGCAAAACTTACTAAACAAACTTGGTTAGGTTTCAAGTTTACTGCTATAACTATGTCAACTAGCTCAACTCGAAAATGTAACATTAACATAATTTTCCATTTACAGTAAAACCGGACAATTGCTACCAATGATTGTGTGTTTATAAGTTACAGGTCAATGGCTGCAAGTTATTTACTTTGATTTTCACAACAGATTTATTACAGTATAAAAGCATGGGAGATGCTTGGTTACTCTGCCCTAAAGTCCCTTAAACAGTTTATTAAGGTTCAAGTAGGTTATCAAACTTTGCATTCTACATGATCTACACAATGTAGTTCACTTCCGGGCATCTTAAAGCTGCAGACACCATGTTTTTCGACAGATATAAAACATATATTAACAATAATTTCTTTAGTCTAGTCTATTTCTGTGTTTCGCGTGCTGCTATAGAAAACACCGGTATTTGTTGCATACACATTACTGCACAGTGAAATTTCTTTCTTTGCACAGCTTTGTTAGGAAGTTGGGATGAAAGTGCAGAGTCAGCTATTATGCAGCATGTCTGTAGCAGAGAGGTTTAAAAGGGCCCAAATAGCAGCAGATTGGCAAGGCAGTGACCTTGAACCGCTGACATTCTGATGAGTAGTAACTTTAAGCCACTTGTTCACTTCCACATGTAAGTCATCTAAAAAGAAATATCCCTTTGAATGCAATTGATTGGATGCAACTGAAATAAGTGACTAGTAAATAAGGCAAGCACAAGTAATTATTTTAATATTTTAAATGTTTTATATGAATAAAAACCACACTCAGCAAAATACTGTAAATAACAGAGTCCAGCTTTCTAAACACGTACCATCTGTAGCAGACCCGGTTTCATGGTCAATCACATGCATGTATGTATATTCAGCCTACTGACAAGGAAATAGTTCATTGACATTTTCTTTAACCTATCTGCCCTAACTAGTAAATGTAACTATGTTTTAAAAATATAAACCATGTTTAAAATGACTAGACAGAGAAGTATGAATTCATTTTTCACTTCCTGTGCAAAACAGATGTTCATAGCTTATGGCGTTACTCAAAAGTGGTAACATGAAGCTTCATTGTGAAACAAAACATAACCACTTCAAAGTGATGTGTTTTATTAATAGCCATGGACAAATCACTCATGGTTTAGCGCATTGAAACTTAACACTTCCTATGCAGCCATGTTACCAATTTTAGGCTGACAGACAACCCAGGAAATATCACATTTTAGAATTATTTATCTGAGCATCAATGTAATACTTCTGTTTTTCTCATCTTTGAGAGTGTGTTCTTACTAGGAGGCAGAGTCATTTAGCTGATACTCGCGAGACCGTGCAAAGCAGCTCTGGACTCCATTGTCCCTCCACAGCCTTCGAATAACCCCGGACAACTCAGGAGTCATGACCCCTTCCTCTGCTGTCCCGGCCAGCACAAACAACTGCCGAGCGTCGTCCTGGAAACCATACATAATGAAAAAGGCAACACACCCTTCACAAAAAAAACATTAGATATTAGTTAATGTAAGGCAGACTCACAGCTCTTGCTGGGTCACCAAAGTCAATCTTTAAACGGCCCATAGCTCTGATGATGGCAATGATTGACTGGATCGTGTTACTGTACACCACCACCTTGTACTGCTTACACTCCTCTTCAGAGTAGCCATCTTCATGAATGATCCTGACATGAAATCATTTGTGTGTTAAGGTAAAGATTTAATCTCTCCAATATTGTCCTTACTTAACAGCCAGCTACAGCAGTCGGTTTACAGCAACACAGGTGTGATTATAATTATTTTACGCACATTAAGCAGCAGCATATAAAACATTTTAGCAAACAGAGGACAGAGTCTAACAGGGATTGAGGACATCAAGGACTAAGCTAATCCTAGTATTATATATAGAGTAATTTAACAAAATCTTTACATTATATGGTGGCAAAATGACCAGACTATTCACCTTGGAATATAAAGAATGACCCCAAACCAATAATGTCAATTTTCTTTAAAAACCAAGCACATGTATTTTTGCCCATAACATGAAAGAAATGAGCAAAAAAGCCTAGAATAATTTTTCTAGGCTAATAAATGATGAAACTATACATTATCCTCAAATAAGCTAAAAAAAAAATAAGTGTTTAGCAAAGGTAGGGCAGGGCCTGACAAAACTGTAAAGTAGGGAACTGCTTGTTGGCAGTTTCAACTGGGAACACTCATCTGGGAATGGTTTCGAGGTGGATCTTCATTAATGCGCTATGAACTGTAAAACAATTCCTGTGTAATAATTTACCAGAGTGTAGTTATCTTTATATAATTGGAGTAAAAGTTACAGGACTTAGTAGCAGTCTAATATTTTGTGGAGATAATTATATTCAGCAAACAGAATTTATAGAAATCCAAATTAGAAAAGACTCACTTCATCTGCTTTACTATAGTGCTTTTCCCTGATTCGCCAGCACCTGGAAAATGGAGAAGGAAAACAAGTCACACAAGGTTTGTTCAAATCTTGCTCAATAAAAAAAAAATTAAAAACCTAGACGTCTTGATCACATGTTCAGAAAAAAGAGCCACTACGAATGAATCTAATCTTAGATCTAGACTCACAGCATCACTCAAGCCCAACATGAACAGGAGACCTATTTTAGGTGGTGATTGCCATTCACCAAGATTAAATGCCAGGCACATGAAAGGTTTGTCTGATGTTCAAATACTGAACCATGCTGTTCCTGAGGATATGACAGAGACAGGCGATGCTTTTTGCATCGATTAGCGATTGCTAATTTCACATTTTCTGTGGAGGAGGATGTTATATATTTGATAAACAAGCTTTTAGCTAATTGGTGATGCACGGGGGTGTTTAACTTGAAGCCCTGCCATTACGCAGACCTCAGATGCAACTTCAAACTGTGATTATTTGTGGAAATACCATTATCAAGGTATAAATGCAGCATCTGCTAACAATCATTCAGGGTGCATCCTTTTCATCAGTATCAGCATTTTAATTCAGCATCCTGCCTATAGCAGGATACACAAACCCATTAATCCAACAGTGCATTTCTCCGAGATATCATAGGCACTTTTAGGTGCAATTATTACAATTTTGTACTGATGATTTAAAATATTATCTTTTTGTATGCGTCTAACATTTCTATGACAAATAAATAGACACCTGACAAAGAACACTTCATGCCATTTGAAACTATCCACACAGATACCAGTAGCAATGTGCACCCCCCAATGTAGTGCACGCAGACAAAATTTAGGGTTAGTTGCCTTGCCCAGTGTCAACTCAATTCTCTGACCATTAGAGACCATCGCTGCCCCCATAAAGTAATTATTAGCTGCTGGTTTTCTGAGTGCTTACATATTGTAAAACAAAAACATTTCTCAAATTACCACAATCTGATATTTGTTAAATCACCCTCCTATTCCATGTGTTTTCATAGATGCTGTATTTGATCTTGTAGTTCAAGAATGTTCACTACATGTCCATATAATGACAAGAGAGGGGGTGTGGCAGAGCAAACAAGTAATAGCACAACTAGTCAATAAACACTCCAATCATACATTAGTGTGACTTCTCCTGATTGATTGTATTGTATTTTATGACTGAAGTTTGACTGATTTTGGTTAATTTAAGTACAAATTCTGTGAAAATGCCAACAGGGTGCTTCGTAATCTCTGAAATGGATGAATGGATTTAGTGCAGCATGATATTTGACAAAATATAAAGCATACTGTTTTGGCTTAAAATGGCAAATTAGCTTAGGATCGCTTTAGCAGATTACTCTTACAGACCATAGCAGTCACACAGTCTGTGAATGACTGACTTCCTGGCACACATACTGTACTGGAAGAGTCTAACTCCTAAACAAACACAACTGCTGTTCAGTATAAATTTGATCATATTAGGTTGCTTTGAGCACAGAGCGTGCTTTTAGAGTAAAAAAAGAAACCAATAATAAATAGTTTAACCTTTTTCTTTCCTTTCCCCAAGTCAAAAAACGCTCTGGAAATTAACACCTTACCGTCCACTTTATCGCAGTGGAGGAGTTTAAGCACCTGAGCTTACAGAAGGTGTATATACAAGCTTCAGTTAGTACACGGCGCTTCAGGCAGAGTTCATACTGGAACTAAAAGATATAATCATCTCCCCTGTATTACTTCACTTCAGTGGCTCCAAGTTAAATTCAGCAGTGAATATTAATTTCTACTACTGATGTATAAATCAGTACATTGCCTACTTCACGCAAACGATGCAGGCTGCCTGCTGGTTCCTAGAATAAGGTAAGTTAAAGCAGGTGCTAGAGCTGTTACTTATAAAGCTAATGAAAAGTCTTACAACTAATCAGACACAATCTCAGAGTTTGGGCTCAAATTTAAGTTTAGGCTCAAGATAAATTTGTTTAGTAAACCATTCTGTTTATAGTTCTAGTTCCTGTAAGAAGAAGGTGCAGATCTAGAGGATCAATGTGCACTAGTATGTTAGGTAAACTGAGATGTTTAGATGCTGTTTCCTCCCAATCACACACATTTAATCAGGTTTGTTGACGGAGAAGTGGCTGGTTGATTTGAAGAAGTGACATGTGTAAACTTCATGATAATATCCTGTAAAAGTGCTTTGCAACAAGGTTCCACTGTAAAAAGCACTATAACTTTAAAATCTAATTTAATTGAACTGAACGATCATAGGAGCTATATCGTGTGGGGCTTAGTGCCCCTTGTGGGGTGTACAAAAAGACGCCTTATGACAAGGTTAATATCTAGCAAGCTCATGTCATCTGGATTGGCGTCATCGGGGCCCCACCCTGGAGTAGGTGGGACAGGCCAGTGTCAAGTTGGAAATTGACAGGCAGTGCAGTGCAGCGGCTAAAGTAATGTGGTCATTGTATTTCGAGGTAAAGGAGGAACTAAGACGAAATGCAAAGCTCTCGAATTACTGGTCAAGCTACGTTCTTACCCTCACATATGGTCATGAACATTGGGTCATGACCGAAACAACAAGATCCCAGGTGCACGCAGCCAAAATGTGTTTTTCCAGCAGGCTGTTGGGGCACTCCCTTAAAGATAGTGTAAGGACCTCTGTAAACTGGGAGGAGCTCGAAGTAGAGCCACTGCTCCTCCACATCGAGAGGAATCCTATTGGGATCCTCATTGAAAAGGTGAAGGATGAGTCCAGGTAGAGAAAAGCCTGAGTGTTCCTGCTCATAGTGATGCCCCAGATAAACCAGACAATAGACAGAGGGAGATTGGGCCTCATTTCTTAATTGTTTAGTAAACCGTGAGTAAATTCTAAGGAGCGTAAATAGTTAACGAGTTCTCTCTATGGAAAGAGTTCTATCTATGGCAGGGGGCCTTAATGACACGGAAGAGACAATCAGGCCCTTAGCTGAGACAATCGGGCTCTTAGCTGATTAGCTCTTGGTTTCATTAGCGCCCTAACCCCACTAGCCACAAAACATCCACAATGCTTCAACATTCTGCCAGTGTTTATTTCAATGTGTCTAAAGTGCTTCTCCCACATCACATCAGCAGCATAGAAACCACAGCAAAACATAAAATCAAACAGTCTTTTTTATAGAAAGCATTAGGTAGTATATAAAAACATAATGAAGGCTGCTGGGTTTGCTACTGCTAAAAAAAAACAAGTGTGAAAGTCAAAGTCTCCAGAACAATTGTGCAAGGTTCTCTAATACACTCAGTAAAACTTACTGGCTAATTTCTGTTCAGCACCGTTTGAAAACTACACTGTTTGAAATGTAGGCACATGCAAAGACATGCTGTAAAACAACGATGCCTTCAAAAACAATGACACCTTTTCTACATAAAATAAAACAATGTGTTACAGTGAGCATGACCAAACTGAAGGAAGTCACTGCCTGCTGTGTTTTTTTTTTATTTAAACAGTGTTCATTTCATATTTTATTCAGAATAGAGACGTCGCATGGATCGGAGCATATGTTGCTCTAGAACCTGGCAGCATTGATGGTGTCCCTCCAGGTGTGTAAGCTGCCCATGCCACACGCACTGATGCAGACCCATACCATCAGAGATGCAGACTTCTGAACTGAGCACTGATAACGTCGGTCGTGCTTCTTCTGTTTAGTTTTTTCAATAAAAAACGTAAAATTACGATTCACCTGACCACAGGACAGATGGCACGGTGAATTGTGTTCACAGATTATTTTCTGTCGAACTCTTTTATGATATTGCTCCACTATTTGTCGGCGCAGAATTAGGGGGATCTGTGATCCTCTTTCCATCTTTACTTCTGAGAGCCACTGACACTTCAGGATGATGTTTTTTATACTCATGTCATGTTAATGACCTATTGCCAATTGACCTAATGAGTTGCAATCTGGTTTCGGTTCTTCCAGCCTCTTACTGCTCTATCCCAACTTTGAGATGTGTTGCTGTCACGATATTACAAATAAGCCAAGGTTTGGCACAATATTTCAAAATGTCTCACTTTCGAAATTGAATATGTTGTCTATGTGGTATTGTGAATACAATATCAGTTTTTGACATGTGTAAATTATCTCATCCGTTTATATTTACAATTTGTACTTTGTTACATATTTTGTGAAATCGGGTTTGTACAATTAGCAAGACTTTTAAGTACATTATTAATAAAGAACGTATTTAAGTTTTGCAGAGCATCTTAAAGAATCTGAGACAGATTTTCTGAAGATTGTGGCTTTCAAACTTGCTGCTTTTTTGTGCAAACAAAGCAGACTTTTTTCTAATTAATTTTTACACTACTGTATACATTGTTTTATTTAATCTGCAAAATTATATAAATCTAAGAAAAAAAATTAAATAAACAAAAATACATCTAAAGAAATAAGTGTGAATATTTTTTTGAAAATGCTTGACAATAAGAGTAACATGCAGCACCATGTAAAACAGAACATACTTGTTATCATGTACAGGGGTTAGACAATGAAACTGAAACACCTGGTTTTTGGACCACAATAATTTATTAGTCTGGCGTAGAGCCTCCTTTTGCATCCAATACAGTGTCAATTTGTCTTGGCAATGACATATACAAGTCTTGCACAGTGGTCAGAGGGATTTTAAGCCATTCTTCTTGCAGGATAGTGGCCAGGTCACT
>JAOUQT010000028.1:3369985-3398086 GCA_025769995.1 Xyliphius kryptos | reverse complement strand
TGTGTGGGTGTGAGGAAGGGATGGGGTGATGTTCATGTGTGCCCATGCGTATTATGTGGCTCTTTGTGGTAACTTGGTAAAAAAATGTGGCTCTTGGTCTCTGCCTGGTTGGCCACCCCTGGACTAAAGTATAAGACCCAAGTTGCCCCAAACAACAGTGTATGCAAGATGTTCTCTCAATTCAGAATCCAGGTACCTATTGCTGTTGATGGTCACACCTAGGGTCACATTCTCACCACTCTTACCAGACATTTCGAAAACCAATTTACTGTATGCTGTGACCTTTTCTTTAAAAAAGATATTCCAAATATACTGTAGACAATTATGGGACCTTTCCATGAATTCCAATTCAACAATATTCTAGTCACACTTTAATATTAAATATGATGAAAGGTATCATGTTTTTGGATACATTCTGCTTTACATATAATACAGTTTCTATGCTAGTACATTATGCAGATCCACAGAAATTTGGACATAGACTGCATGTGAACTGAATAATATTCAGTATACCTACTGAGTTCAACCCTAATCACTTATTAGTACGGTTTTTACCTGGAGATTGTTAACGACAGTAGTGTGTTTGTTGTGTTTAACTTGGGACAGTGGTGGCTTAGCGGTTAAGACATTGGAGACCAGGAGATAATTGTCCCTTTCATACATAAACTCTGGGAAAGTTCTGCATATTTGGTTTTGCCCTTTAACACATGTAACAGTCATCCCATAGATGTTCTGTGTGGGCACGTTCACACTACAGAGGAAATATTCTGTATTCCTAGGTAAGGGGCGGTGCCTGAGTGATGCATGCAGTATACATGGCATGACGCAAAACGTGCAATGTGGAAGTAGAAGAGTTTTGTTTACTGTGAGGATGCCAGCCTACTGAACCATAATTTAATTTCTACAGGTTAAACTTTATAAAGAATTAATGAATAGTGTGATCTATCCCATTTCTTGTGCATTTCACACAGACTGATTAGGTGACAAAAATAAATGACACGTCACTAAGCATATCTCGGAACAGGCAATTTTTCTAAGGATTTTTAAAGCAATATAATTCCAGAAGAGAAATGGTAATTAATTTTTAAATCTTATTTTAGATTCTGAGTTTGTGAGAAAACAACGGTATAATCCTAGTGTATATATGGTATTCTTTATGATTATATTCGGTATTATGCTTCGGTAAAGCTGCTCTGCAACAGTGTGCCAGTGTAAAATCACTGTATAAATAAAGTTAAGTTGAACTGAAATATGCACATATATAAAATATATGTTTTTACCACGCATACTGTGATTATTTTGGTACATTTAATGCTGCACTTACACATGTGCTGACTGATACTTTACTCTGAACATTGACTTGGGTGCTAGGAGGATATGATCTAGGACCAATTTTTAAAGTGGTCGAGTTCACACGTACTCCTCGGGGTAAATATAGGAACATTTCAGGATTACCATGCATGTGTGAAAAGGGACTTCAATCCCACCAATGCAAAGCTGCCTTTAATTGGGTCCTTGAGCAAGGCCCTTAAACCTCAACTGCTCATTTGTATGGAGATATAAATGGCAGTCGCTCTCGATAGGAGCATCTGCTAAATGCCATGAAGTAAATGTAATGTAACTTTTTAGACTGTGTAAGTGCCATTTTTCATCAAAGTGCGCTGCAGGAAAATCTGTTTTGTTTCTTAAAAAATGTCTTCAGTAAATCAATTTTGGCAAGTTCGGGGTTGTGGTATAGCAGGCTTTAGCAACTCCGTAAAAATATAATGTTCTAGCGAAACAAATACAGTTTGTTCATACATGTTGTATGTGTTTTCAGCTGGGCTTTCTTTGTTGCTGTTTTAGAATGAACTCTGGATATCAGAGGATTTTGCTGTGACTTGGACGAAAATCTACACGACTGCTTGCATGGTGAAATGGTAAGAGCCTATAAGCAATTTCAGACTTGAGCCTGAAATGGCTCTGATTTCAGTTACAAAAATAAACCCTCCAGTATAGCTCTTGTAGTGCAAGGTGATTAAAAAATCCTGTTAAATCCAATGTTTCTAGGCAAATAGATTCAAATCTGGTTAGAAGAATTGAGAAGTATATGAAGTTAAATAAACATTACATCTCTTAAAGTATACATTGTGTAAAGGAGACAGTCTAATGTATACGTTGTAGCAGCTCTCTTTGCTTTACTTACATAGCATAAAATGGCCAGTAGTAAAACAGTTCACATTTGATAAACACTCTGTGTTTCTAACTCTGTGGTGAAAATACCCTACTTCCTTGTCACTAGTGCAAACACATCATAAAGATAGATGTGTCCTTGCATAGAGCAGCTTGAAAAATAGGCCACGATCAGGCATTAAGCTCTGTCAATACAAAATTCAATGCGTCAGTGCTAAGGATACTTTTGAAAGAGTAATTGACACCCAGGTGAGTAAGAAGAAGGCCCTGTAGCCTTCCCTGCATTTTAGTAAAGAGAAGTCAGAGCAAGCTGCCAAGTTCCATTTAGATTCACAGAGCTCAGTGCAAGGATTGCCATGAGAGACAATAGGCTTTATTTAAGATAAGATAAAATAACATAATGCCACATTGAGGAAATTTCAGTGACATGATAGAAGAAAGACAAATACAAAAAAGCAATCAAATAAAGCATATTTTATTACTGGCAGGTAAATTACAAAAGCAGAGGATTATATCCAATGGCTGATGAGCTATCTGTGTGGAACAGAGCATATGTAAGTCCTGCTTGCACAAAAGCATGGCCAGTGCTAAAAAAAAAAACAAAAAGTTGATAACGAAAATTGACAGTTTCAGGACCGACGAATTTTGTTTGATTTTAGCAAACCGTGCTAATGCTAAGCCAACTTGCTTGCTATGTTCTCAATAAAGCGGCACTTCCAAACATGCAACAGCAATTTCAGTGACAACCTTCCAGAAAAATCAGAGACTCTAGGACAAAAAAATTAAAGCTTGATTGTTGCCTACAATTAAAATCAAATCAAAATCAAATACAATCATTCTATTACTATCCATAAGACAACATCTGCCCAAGAAAACGCAACAATGGCATTTCTGTGTGTATCATGGAACTTAGCAAAAGCTAAGAAACCTTTCACGGATGCTATTGATATGGTGGAAGAAATTTTGAGCCAAGATGAAAAAACAAGGAAAACTAGGGTGTACTTATTAAAGAAAGTATCAATATATGACAATACTTCAGTAAGAAGTGTGAGGTTTTAGCGGATGACTGCTTGTGTGACCTGCTCTCAGGTATAAAGAAAACTGACTTCATGTCGCTTGGCATTGACACATCTTGTGATAGGACAGACATCAAGCAGCTGTCCGTGTTTGTGCGATTTTATTGACAAGAAGACTTTTCGAGAAGAGCTGCTTTGTTTGCTGTCCCTACACGGGCACAGACTAACTCGGTTCTTTAAACAAATGGATTGGATGTGAGCAAAGTCACGTTTGTTGTCACTGTCCATGGTTGGCCAACCCAAGGGTCTGGTAAGCAGACTAGCTAGCCCCACTCTAACAGCTTTTCTCTTCAAATCAGTGTTGTGTGAAAAACTGTATGGGAAAATGAAAAACACCATGGATACAGTGATGAAGCTCCTAAACTTAATTAAGGAGAGTTCTAGTTGGCAGCATTGGAGTAAATGTCTGCTGCACATCATGATCTGTTGCTGCATAATAACGTGCAATGGCTTAGCAAGGGCAGAGAGTTGGAGAGAGTGTGTGAAGTACATGATAATCTTTTCTTGGCAACTTGTAAAATGAAAAGGTTTACACTTTTTTCTGAATGGAAAGAAATGGCTTATGTGCATTATTATGTGACATTGCATGTCCTCTTAATCAGCTTAATTTTCAACTGCAAGGAAAGAACCATACCATTGCAGACATGTATAAAGCAGTTGAAGATTTCCATTCAAAGCTGGACTTGTTTGAACAAGATATACAAGGAAGAAAACCTAATTGTCCTAAGCTGCAGCAACAGTGTACGAAAAAAAAATGCAAGAGTATGCGAGTAATCTTGGAAAGACTAAAAGAAAACATCAAGGTACGATTAGAGAGCTTCAACCTCTCAAGGGAAATCTTATTGTTTTTGTGTCAGACGTTTTTTGCTTCTACAGATAGATGGTCAGTGGACCACTGAGGCCAAAAGGCTGCTTCCAACTCTGGATAATGCATCTCTTCGGATGGAGATCTTAGAATTGTCAAAATCAGATTTGCTCAAAGAGCAGCACAAAAAGCACAAATGTTAGTGTGACTGAATTCTGGATTAACATGATTCCCCAGTTCAGCCAGGCAAGACGGATTGCAATGCTGCTTTTTATGGTATTTACCTCCACCTATGTCTGTGAGTCATCATTTTCGTCATTGACTTTAGTTACTTAGTAAGTTACAATGACAATCTTTTCAGTCCATTGTTTAAGCTTATGGCCCATGATGTTTCTCTTTTAAAAGAGCCGGTAATTTGCTTGAGGTTTATTTGAAGCCTGGCCCTTCCTCCAGCAAGCAAATTAGGTACATTTGTTAATGTTAAAATGAACCTGTACTTTCCCTGTGAGAAGGTGAAGTGGACTGCAAATCTGTAATATTATCGATTGTGTCTGTCTTTGCAGGGGAGAAGGCAACACACTCTTCTTCTCCACCAACCAGAATGGATCCTGCTGTGAGTAATTCTTAATGTAGCAATGTTGACACATGGTGTGGCAAGATGTGTGAAATTATTTCCTTATTGCGCTTCTGGGTTGATATCTACAGAATAAATAATTACCCTATATAGAAGAATACTGAAACACAAAAATTTACAGAGCAAAATCTTTAAATGCTTTTTTCAGTGAAACATTGTCACAAAGCCACTTTACAGAAATGATATACAGGATATAATCATGAAGTTTAAATATGGTTAATTTATTATTCCTAATGTGCAAGCCGGACAGTGACAGTGGCATAGAAAAAACTCTCTGAGATGATAAGAGCAAAAACCTTAAACAGAACCAGATTTAGAAGGACTACCTATCTTGGGTGGCAACAGATTAACAGTTTGTAAAAAAAAGAGTATGTTAAGGAGTCTGATTTGAACATCAGGGTGGATCAGACAGGCGTAGGAGATCAGGTAAGACTCAGCCCTTTCTCAGTGGTAGAAATGTGCACCTCTCAGTTCTCTGGAAGCAGTCCTATAGTTGGTAGGAGGCATCCTCTGGCCATATAGTAACGGTCCGGGTTGTGATTGGGGACTTGTTTCCGGAGGAGGGTGTAAGCAGGGATCAGAAGCAGGGACAAGTGATCAGACTGGCCAAGGGGCTTGGCCCTGTCTGAAATATGTGTACAACTTGTCCAGTGTTTTGTCCTTCACGTGCTGATGAAACTTGGGGAGGACTGCTTTAAGATCAGCATGATTAAAGTCCCCAGATATGATGTGAGCAGCCTTGGAATACTTGTTCTGGTTGTTGCTGATAGTGTACATATAATTGTATGGCGGTCTCGGTACACATCTTAAAACAGCTCTAACTAAATGCATATTTAGTTCAATTGTATAATAAAATTATACAGTGACCTAAACATTGCAATTTTAGTACTGAATTGACTGTACAGTTTTTCTTATTTCATTTGTGAAGATGAAAGAGGGGAGCTCCTCCTGATGAAAACAGTAGACTATGGCAAGACATTCAAGACAATTGCTGAAAAGATCTACTCTTTTGGGATTGGTGGTCGTTTTCTCTTCGCATCAGTCATGACCGGAACCGTGAGTAAAATAAAAATGCTGTCATGTGTCAAGTTCTCAGTAATGTTTTCAATACATTTATCAATACATTTATTTCAATACAGTTATACATGCACAATTTATTTCCCTGACAGTTGTTTGCAGTTTTTTGATTGGGTCTAAATATTTTGTGCCACTTAGGGAATGATGCGGATGATCCATGTGTCTAAAGACCAAGGAGAAGAGTGGAACATGGCTCAGCTTCCTCCTGTTGGCCATGAACAGTTCTACTCTATCCTGGCAGCGAATGATGAAATGGTCTTTATGCATGTGGATGAACCTGGGGGTGAGAGTGATTTTCCTAGAAAAATTACCTATGACTAGGAATATGTAATAATACATGCTACATGCAAAATCAACAGTCTAATGTTGCAAAGCAGTGTAATTAGTGGGGTATATGGAGACGTATGTTAAATGTAGTTGCAGCTTTACGATATCACACTGCACCTGCTTGAATTTTCCTTTTCCTGATTTTTTTATACTTAATAATTTTGTTTTAATTTATTTGTGTCTAGTAAACAAAGTCAGTGAAACTGGAAAATGTTGACATTAGGTTGAGTGGTTCGTTTACAAAAAATAATTTCCAGGAATCACATTAATTTTATACAAACTAACACCACGTACCCCTGAATTTAAAACAAAACTATCACCCAATCACCCATCACCCAAAGATTGAGTCATACTGGTGTTCAGCAGTCATCATAAGCATCTGCAAGTCTGAGGGAAAGTTTTCTGATATGCTGAATCACTACTGTCTGACTGACAGACCTGTTTCAGGCACAACAAAACCACTAACACCATTTTTTTCTTGTCCAGACCCCACCTCTACATCTGAAGTGTCATGAATGTATGGATAGAATGCTGTCAATTGTAAGGCTGCTTTTTTTACAGCATGAGACGCATTACAAAGCACCTAACCCAACCCTCAGCCAAAGTCAGCTCTTTAAAGCACAAAGCCACCCTCTCCCCTCTTTAATCAAACCAACCCCTCTTACAATGTCCACCAGCCTTTCTTTCCATTTTAATTCTCTCACTCATCAAACCAGCCTGCTTAGCTCCAGTAGGTTGTATAACTATAACAGAGCCTATGAAACGCTCTGAAGAAATTCACAAATATCTCAGAGAGCTGCCATGAGCAAGTCTTGCAGGGGTGTCTATTTATAAAACCTCTTGCTCAGGGCACTGTGTGTTCAGATACACCACTGTACATGTTCTAGCCAGAACTAATAAGCATTTCTGAGAAAAAAAAAATATATAAGTAAAAAATAAATAGCTGTATTTAACATTTCCTCTCATGTAGACAAGTCTTTTTAATTCATGTTCCTGTTTACACACATTGTTGGCTTCAGCAGATTGTGCTACAATCACCAAGTTTTTTTTTTACTTCTGTTATAATAGATCAGACAAAAGAAGAAAGAGAATAATCAGAACAAGTAAATTGTGCCAGTGAAAGTGAAGGTGTTGACTCAATTTGCTTATAATATCTTAGGCATCATTAACATAAATTAACTAGTGAGACAGTATTACAGTAGCATACATTTTAGCGTTAGAGAGCTGCCTAAATAAATTCACTGATATAAAAAGTTATTACTGTGTTATGACAAAGTGTAAAAGCGATTACACGAGGATAATTGTTTGTCATTGTTAATTATTGTCTATTGATAAGAATTTAGAAGCCTGTTACATTAAACATACATGTAAATGTTCTGTTTTGATTAAAACTCCAACGACTGTAATATCACGAAAAAAAGTCACAGAGTATTGCAATTACAACTGTGATGTAGAATGAATAAAGCTCATAGGATTTCCACTTGTCCTCAGATAGTGGATTTGGCACAATCTATGTGTCAGACGACAGGGGCATGGTGTACTCAAAATCCCTAGAGCGCCACCTCTACATGGCCACAGGAGGTGACAACGATTTCACAAACGTCACGTCACTCAGAGGAGTGTTTATGACCAGTGTACTAGCTGAAGGTATGACTATGTTCTTACTCAAGATGATATGTTTACTCTATATTAAAAAGATAGATTTGCAGAAAAGTTGTGAATTCATTCTAAAATTGCAATACAAACAAAAAATGTAATTTGATCATTCGCTTGAACTTTGATCAAAGAAAAAATACAAAGTAAATAAAAAAGATCAATTACAAACCTAACTGTATTTACAATGTGATGCCTTCAATATACTCAGAAATAGTGTAAGAGAACAGAGGTAAGGGAACAGAAAGGGGCAGAGGTATGATCAAATATTATTTAACACAGGTGAGGTAATCTAAAAAGTATAAAAGGGGCATCCAGGCTTAGTATTTGCAAGTGTAATGATCCCACACAAGATCTAGAGACAATTATGGTATATTTTTATTTTGCACACACCAAAAAGGGGAAAACTAAAAGAACTGTGTTGGGGGAAAGAACAAACAAGGATATTCTGTTTTGCGAAAAACATATGAAAAACTTTAGTCCATAAATTTACAAACTCAGTGCTCCTTATAAAGTGAGCAGAGCAGGTTAGGCACTCTCACTCAATTAGGGCCAGGTGGGATCTAATTACTGAGTGTTGTGCTCCCTGGGAAATCTGGGGAAAGCAGTCACAGTTACAGCATTCTTTTGTGCCCTTCCAGGGCCGAAGGCATGACAGCAAGCAAGGATCATTGCAGTTTAGCATTTTGTGCAACACTTTATTTGAGAATGATCAGTCAGTTGAAAAGTCATATTTCTTTGCATATTAGGAAATAAGGTATTTCAACATCTCCAGTTCATAATATAAAATGTGAGAGAAAATCTTGAGTCATAGCAAAAGTATAGTAATGCTGCTGAATGTGTAACCATCAAGCCCTCTGGCCATCATGGCAAAGCCACTTGGGCTTGGAAGTATTTTGGAAAAATAATTGTCACTTAACAGAGCCCGAGGCTGCATCAAGAAATGCAACCTTAAACTGTATTATGTGGCGAAAAAGACGTTCCTGGAGTCTGGAGATATCTCTGACAGTGAAATATGTTCTGTGTCCAGACAATTCCCTTATTTATCTTGCTTTGAGGGAACAAATATAATATTGATATTGAATAGACTTGTTCCAAATGAATGTGTAATGGTTTAGGGTAATCCAGTGCCCAAACATTGTGTGATCTTCATAATAGTTTATTGTTTATTTATTCAGAATCATTTCAGCATCATTCATATGTGACAGGAACAAGTTTACATCTATCACCATGTAATATTTATGCACATACATGTAACATACATGTTGCAAAAATATTACACCACTTATACACAAATATTACGCATCTCTATTCCAACAAGTGTGCATGCTTTTGAACTGTGGGAGGAAACCAAATGCTGCAAAGTAAACCCGTGTGGACACAGCGAGAATATGTAAACTCTACACAGAAAAGACAATGTACAAGTGAAGTTACCATTGATGCAAATGACAAATAAATGTGTATTTTTTTGTAATAAAAATACATTGTAAATTTGTAATATAAATACATTTGTAATTTGGAGAGAGACACATTCTGACTCTTTCTACATGATTTACAACAACATTGCTTTACAGAGATTGTGCTTAAATGGGGAAAATGACCAATTTCAAATCTGCAAAAATTAATATCCTCATTTGCCAAATAATAAAAAAAAGTATAATAAAAAACAGCTTACATGACGCAGCTGTATACAGGCGTTTGTTTATAAATATGTTTATACTTAACTAATAGAATTTACCTAATCATTGAATTCACTGCAAAATATTTTTTCAGCTTTTGACTAGTACAATATTTAAACTTCCTTATTAATCTACTGATTGACTGCTTTCTACTTTTGCACTTGTAGATAGCTCTGTGCAGACCGTGGTTTCCTTCGATCAGGGAGGAGAATGGGTGCCCTTGAAGAAACCAATGAACAGTGTGTGTGATTCCACATCTAAAGATAAAAATAAGGTGGGGCCATTAAAAGATAGATTGCTGGGTCATCACTGAACAGCTCCTTAAAGGGTCATAGAAATATTTAGGTAATTGTTTAAAGCTTCCAGAAGAACATATTTGGAATTGTGCTCTGATAGGAAATGGATTTCTAAGCTATTGTAACTTTTAAGGACAATTGCACTCTGTCCTCACTCTATATAAAATTCACATGCCTGTGAGTAATGATTCCAGTGGTGTAGTGCCATCATATTTAATAGAGTCATATGCAGTTTGGGGTTCAGCCCAATTTTTGACTCATCATTTGTTATCATGATTTATACCTTTGTATTGAAATACAAATGTGAAGGCAAATTCTCGAACACAGTATTTCACAAGTATATAAATTCATCAAGGATAAACCCAATGGCTATCATCTATCCTTTAAGTGACTGAGTAATAAACAATGCATAATCTATTGAACAAGATATGATTATTATTTACTGTATCAGCAGCTCAGGAACTTTAGGCAAAATTGTCTCTGCTTATTTTCAACAACAGTTAGTATGCACTCTAGCTTAAATCATTTTCCTGGATCTACAGTTTAGTATAGATTTGTGTGTATTAATCTATATCTTCATTTTCTCCCTTTACAGTGCAATCTTCATATTCATGCTTCTTATAGTATCTCCATGAAGCTAGATGTTCCAATGGTGCCTCTAACTGAGCCCAGTGCTCTGGGACTCATAATTGCTCATGGTATTGTTCTGTCACACACACACACACACAAATACTGTACACATACACACATGCATGCAATAGCATTTCTTGAACGAGCTCCTGTATCAAGCATAGAGTGCATCCGGAATATATTCACAGTGCTTTACCTTTTTCCACATTTTGTTATGTTACTGCCTTATTAACATATTACATTCATTTTCCTCTTAATATACAGTACTACACACAGTACCCTGTAATGAGAAAGGAAAAGCAGTTTGAAATTGTTTCCAACATTCTGGGTGTACTCTACATTCTGAATCTTTTATGCTCTAAAAGCAACAGTTCAAATGCTTGCATTATCATCATTTACAACTAGCCCACTCGGAGTGTGTCATTAACAAATAGACATGGAATTATGTGAAACATTTAAAAATGAATGAACAGCAAACACAAACCGAAACCGAGCACATTAAAATAACAAAACCCAAATTAAAGCATGAGCATAACGGACACAAATCTAGGCATGGAAATAAAAATAAAACACCATCACCATAGCCATCATTATCCACGATGTTAGGTAAAGTACATTCAGCAGTAATAATCCGCGACAAACAAAGACAAAAACTGAACTTATTTATAGTGGAGATAATCAATCCATAAATGCCCCAGCTGTGACCTTTTACAGTGGTGCTTAAAAGCTTGTGAACCCTTATGAATCTTTTATATTTCTGCATAAATATGACCTTAGATATAATCAGATTTTCACACAGGTCCTAAAAGTAGATAAAGAAGACCCAGTTAATCAAATGTGACAAAAAATATTATACCTTTTATTAATTGAGGAAAATGATCCAATATTATATATTCGTGATTGCCAAAAGTATCCAAATCTTTGCTTTCCATATCTTGTGTGATCCCCGTTTGCATTACTAACTACACCTAAATGTTTCTGGAAACTGTTGATTAGTACTGAACACCGACTTGGAATTTTAGCCCATTTTTATTTAAGAGCAGCTTGTTGGATGTAAATTAACTGCTCGCTTCAGGACCATCACAACTTTTTGATTTGATTAAGGTCAGGATTTTAATTCGATGTCATTCCATAACATTAACTCTTTTCTTCTTTAATTATTCGTTTGTAGATTAATTTGTGTGCTTAGTCTGTGGTCTTGCTGCAAAATAAACTAAACTGATGTGAACTAAATGTTTATTTGAACTCATTGTAAAGCAATATAAAAGTTTTTAAATAATTTAAATAGCCAAGCTTTTTAGATTTGCTCATGTCAGATTAAGCCCTGATTACACTTTAGGACCTATAATGTCTGAGTGGAAATAATAAAATGGAATAAAATGGAATAAAATGAACTAAGGCACTAGCTTTAGCTAGGACATATGTTAATCATAATTCCATGTTATTAGTATGACAATAAATAAGCACACGATTATTTTTCCATTACATTTTATGTGTAAATTTAAGTATGATTAATTCAGTGATACAATATTATAAAGTTATCATATAACCTGACTTAATTATCTAAATAGCTTATAGAGTTAAGTTGGAGCATTATAGTGCCTGAGTATTTGTCTGTCTTGCGTTGACCCTGAATATGACTCTCACTGTCAGGCAGCGTCGGAGATGCAATGTCCGTCCTGACTCCTGATGTATACGTGTCTGATGATGGTGGCTACACATGGCTACGTGTTCTCAAGGGACCCCATCACTATGCCATCCTGGACTCAGGAGGTCTGCTAGTGGCCGTGGAGCACAAACCCAGAGTGCCAATTACTCAAATTAAGTAAGGACCTTAACTAAATGTTGAGTTGAATTATGTCCGATTAAATATTCATGCTCTCTCCCTCTTGTTACCATAGATTTACACGTATGAAAACCTTTCATTCATTCATTTTCTATACCTACTTAATCCTTAAATTTTAAGGTCATGAAGAAGCCGTTGACCATCCCTCAACTCTGACCTTGAGGGCAGAAACAACTCTAGACAGGGCACCTAGACATAGTGCACACACAATCACACACTAACGGGCAATTTAAAAACCTCAAATAACCTGTTATGCATGTCATTGGAATGCAGGAGAAAACTGGAGTACCCGGAAAAAACCAGCGTGAACACGGGGAGAACATACAAACTTATCCACTGCACCACCGTGCCGCCCTTTTCGTTCAGCAATATGGAAAAAATTAAAAGCTTGCAACACAGAATTGATAAATGATTGCAATACAAAACCTTCTATGCAAAACTTTGTTCTGCATTAGAGAGAAAGTTTTTAAAAAGCTTATTTTTTTGTATGAAAGAGTGTTATTATTTAATACAGATTATTATTGTATTATTTCATATATATTCTTAATTATCTGGAATTGATATACAGTCATTTCTATATGCTGTAGTAATGATCAACCATGATGGATTTATTCGTACATATTATTATATATTAATAATATAAATAACATAGCTATTTTACAGTATTTGCAGGTATTATAAATTATTGTTATAACGTTAGAATTGCTCGGATGTAGCTGCAGAAAATTTTGAAGTCATGGATCATAAAAACTGGCCACCTGTTTACCTAACATTTTCTATTTCATCAGATTTTCCACAGATGAAGGCCAGTGTTGGCATGTGTACAACTTCACCGACGAGCCAATGTACTTCACTGGGCTTGCCTCAGAGCCAGGGGCTCACTCTATGAATGTTAGCCTTTGGGGCTATAAGAATTCCCTGCTAAGCCAGTACTGGGTCTCTTTCACCATCGACTTTAAAGAGCTACTTACTCGCGACTGTAAGTGATTTCAGATTTGGTTCTGGTGAGCTACGTTGTTTAGGGTTTACTTATCAACCATGCATGATATAACATTCAGTCTGAAATCAGTCCACTATAAACATTCTGTGCTGTCCATCATCATGTGAAGAGTGAATTGTTGTCTGAATGAACCTTAGTATAAAACATAGATTACATTCTTCTTAATGTGGTTTGCCAGGTTCTGATAATGACTATGTGAAGTGGCTGGCACATTCAGATGACATCAGTGATCCTAACGATGGCTGCATGCTGGGTTATAAGGAGCATTTTCTGAGGCTAAAGAAGGATTCTGTGTGTTGGAATGGACGTGATTATGTCATTACCAAGCAGCCCACACCTTGTCCCTGCACATTAGATGACTTCCTTTGGTCAGTGTTTACAATAAATTCACATATTTGCTTAGAGATTGGCTATATTTTGAAATATTATACAAACAGTACTATCATCTTCAGACACAGGAGCTTGTTTAATTAATTGGTGACAGAAAGCCAGATGGCAACAGTGGAAAAGCAAAACTCCATTAAATGATAATAGGAAGAATTTGGGTGATATGATATCCTCATTTGGGTGATAACAGACGAAAGAGTAAAAATAGACTGCAAATGTGTGTAAAGTGGTTAGAGGGTGCAAGTCCACAGAACATTCTAAGCAGACTTGTCCCTTCAGGTAGCACTAACTGCAACCATAGAGATTGAAGCATTGTAATACATTTTATAGAGCCATACCAGGTGTCATTTGAATTGGTTATGAAAGAATTGTGAATAAATTAGGGCCAACGAATCGATTAATAAATTAAAAAAAATAATGTGTTTAAAATTTAACTCTGATGAATTGCGTGTTGTTGTTTCCCTTTGACTAAGTGCTAATGACTAAGATGATGGAGGCAAGTGAAAGTGACATTTAAAAGAAACAGTGAATAGAAACAATGTTCTTTGTATGTATTGCAAAATTATGTTTGCCTGATGCTAAAATTAGAATACAAGTCTTTTCAAGCCACACTATAGCATGGTTTAAAACAAAACGAAGCAAATCTACCTGTGACCAATTACACACAACCTAATAGAACAAACCTGTAGTTCTTATTTCCATGTTTCAGTCACTTAGTGGTCTTATTCCACTAGTGCTGGAATAATAATACTACCTAACAGTGCCTTCGTGGGGATAGGTTTGGCCATGTAACCAAAGAAGCACAATTCACTTTACTGACTTGTGCACTGATGGAAAAAGCAGAGGAGCTTTAGTAACAGGGGTACGACTTCCCGGATCTGCAAAATCTGACAAGCCATTTATGCTCACTCAGCTTTTCCCTATCACACGGACCACATTTAAGCAGCCAGGCATTGCAAATTGATGATGGCATATGACATTACTATACTACACAGAAATATACTGTGTACCGCGTCCTTCTAAGAGTGACAGCCCACTATTATCTCTCATACCTGTTTTTGAAATTATGCACATTTAATGCAAAACATACACATGTCCCACCTTTAATGATCTTATTTTACCTAGAAATCATATGCTGGAAAATATTTAATAGATACAATAAAGTGTGATTAATGTAGAATAACTACAAGAAACAATTTAATTGTTATTACATTTTTTTAAACTTGACAGCTCTAGAAGTAATATACTGTAACTGTACTAAGAATTAATGAGAGGTCTTCTCACCTCTGATTATGAGACTATTAAATGCTTTTTGCTCTCCATCTCTCAGTGACTTTGGTTATTATCGTAAAGAGAACAGCTCAGAGTGTTTGGAGATGAATGAGCTCAAAGGCCATGATCTGGAGTTCTGCATCCATGGCAAGAAAGAGCATCTCCAGACCAATGGGTAATACTACTTCGTTTTCTCACTCACAGCATTTTTGCCATCCTCTGTATTTTACACGTGTTGGCTTACTTATGTGTTAGCTACATAGATATGTGTTCCCTAAATTGACACATTTGGTACTACAGTATTTTACCATGTTTAGCTTATTTTTGTGCTAATGACAGACAGAACTGGTGGTGACATGTGGAATGTGACCTATTACATTAATAACTCTTCCTGTTATAAGGTATCGGAAGATTCCAGGAGATAAGTGTGAGGGTGGCATAAAACTTGAAAGAAAAGAGATTGATATGAGTAAGAAGTGTGTTAGCAATCTACTGGATCCACGATTGCAGGTGAGAATTTAAATCGGTTGCCACTGACATGGCATTAATGGGACAGTAAAAAAGACTATTTGTATAATCCCCCTTGAACTGCATTTGGTGAATTTAACCTATAATTTCTTGCAGATTCAGGAAGTAGAGAAGCCCGCACACTCTGCCCTTATTATTGTGACAGTCATTGCCGTTCTACTGATCAGTTGTATAGCTGGGGTTCTTTTTGTGAAGAAGTACATCTGTGGTGGAAGGTCTGCTTAATTTTATCTTGCTTAATTTTTTCTTAATAAACCTATTGTGCTCTTATGGTTATTAAATATGTGAGAAATATAGCAATTGATTTTCTGCTTTACAGGTTCCTCGTGCACCGGTACTCAGTCCTGCAACACAATGCAGAGGTTAATGGCATAGAGGGAGTGGATGAGCTTTTGGATACAAATGTGGCTGGACACCCCAAGACCAGCTTTCATGAGGACTCGGATGAGGTATGTAACAGTCACCAAGAATAGACAATGTACAGTGGCCAAATTAGGCTTGAATAAAAGTCAGCTTGCTCAAGTATAAAAGTTTCTGCATTGCGTTATACATTTGACCTAAAATCAGATTGTTCTCAGATCCTATAAATAAATAAATCAACCAAAATTTCACAATTTAGTCTCTATAATTTATTTTATGAGGAAACTTATTACATATATATCTAATATATATATATATATAAAGTGTCACAGTGGATACGAGATACTTTAATACACGGGTTGTTTTACACAGGTTTAAACATCTCTGTTCAGCACGCTCAATCACACGTGACTAATGCCACTTATTGTCACCTGATCCAAGTTTCACATATTTGCCACTCAGATATTTCCAGTATTGGATCTTTCTTTAATTAAAAATCAAGTGTAAAATGTGCACTTGATATGTACTAGGGAATCTGTTGTGAAACATTTCTATGTCTGCTTTAAAGCATTTGCGTGTTAGCAACGTTGGCGGCAAATCTGGGTTAATTTGAGTAACTTTTTCCTAAGCATTCTAAATTGAAATCCAGAATTCTGAAAACCAATCTAATTTATTTTCTGCAGGATCTCCTGGAGTAACAGCAGTGAGTCAGCCCCAGCAGAAACTAGGAGCTCTGCATCTATGTTAATGCCTCTAGCATCTTTGCTGCTGTTTTTATTCCTGATATAAAGCGCAAACCATCCTCAGTCATCTTCAAGCCTCGAATAACTCCGCTCCTAGTTCCTGCCGTTTTAGTAGGAGCATATTGCAATTTTATTAATGTAAAGGTGTCTCATGAATTTAGCAGAGCAGCCATTGGTTAAATGACTCGAGTTTAGAAAATTCCTTGCTTCGGGATCAGGCTCTATAGGAGAACATTATCGCAGAATGAACAGTGGGTACTTCATCTCGTAACTCTTCTACAGAATTCTTTATCTTCTTCTACAAGTAGTAGTACATGCAGTCCAGAATCGATGAGACTGAGTGTAGTGTATGCAGTTAGTCCAGGGATTACTGTCAATCAGAATGTAAGAGAAGCATGATACAGTATGTGACTGATTTTTATATATCTTTTTCATATATGATGTATTTCCTCATCTGTTCTTTGGAAATATGATCCTATCTGCAATAGAATTTTATCAGGTTTAAACAGGTTTCTCAGAAAGCAATACAATGCACAGATACATTGCATCTGCACGTATCAGCATACTTATAGGCCATTCTGTTTTCAATTACTCAAAAATGGAGTAAGGACTATTTAGTTTATCTAAAATGATGCTACTATGTAGATGGCTATTTAATACTCCTTGTGGCTGTATAGATTTTAGACCATCATTTAAACTTTTAACTTATTTTACCCAAGGGGGCGGGGCATAAAATATTTTAACATAAAAATATGGAAAGAAATGCTGTGGTTGTATCTATAAGTATACTGTTTATGTCCCAAATTAATGTATTTGACTGTTAGTTTTCTAGATGTTTTGTAATGCTCAGAATTTTTTGCACTGTGAGATACAAATGATAAAACAAGGATAAACGGATACTTTTGGTAGTTGTTAGTTTTTGAATGTACCATCAGGATTGTTGTAAAGAAACCGGCATTTAAAGGCAGCACAAATATAACAGCTAACCTTTCCATATTTTGAGTTTGTATGCTCAGGTGAAATGACCAGTAATTCCAATAAAATTACTGCGAGAAGAACAAACCTGCCCTGTTATTTTAGACTGATAACAAGGAAAGAAATCGCATTCCTGTTAACCCAGGCTAAAGCTTTTATAGATTCTGATAAGTGCTGGATGGTTAAATCAGTAGAACATGACACATTTTGAATCAGAGTTTGTTTGGTCAATTTGCATCTTATTATTGTCTCACTGTAACAAACATTTAATCACCTGACTGTTTTTAGTGAAATACTCTAAGGCAATGCTTTATAGTTCTCTATGGTGTTTGCAAAGATCTAAAAAATTGCAATATTTTCTTATAGATGACATTCTCACATTCATCATCATTTACACAGGCTTTTAAAAAAAGTAATACTAGTGTGTATGTTCATCCAAGTGCCTAGTGTGAAGGTATGTGTACCTTCAGAAAAGAAACATTTTAATGGAGCCCATTCTGTTTAATAATTACCTTAAACTTTTCGATTGAATTTTCAACCTGTACATCTATGCATGCTATGTAAGCAAACAGATCACGGGTGGCGTTTGGGGTTAAAGATGAAGAAGGCGGCTGCAGCACAAAGACTACTTGGGTTTCCTACTTGAAGTATAGTTGTTTGGCTTTGTGGGTTGTAATAATTTTCTTGTCTTTGTTAATCAGTGTAAATAATTTAAAGCTGGCTTTGTACATATACAACTGTTACCTTTGTATTGCTCTGTATATTCTGAAATACATAGACTCCACCCCTTACTGGTCTCTTTTTTATGCCTCTGACATCATGTTCATTTTGATTATGGGTTCGATTCCCAGGATCCTGAGTGGTGGTTGCCTAATCCTAACTATATCTTATGTAAGTTTCAGCCAGGTTTGCCAGTCTCGCCTCGCGATCCCAAATTCTCATTGAACTTGTTTAACATGATGTTAACAAGTTCAATTTCATTTTATTTATATAGTGTTTGTATTAATGGAACATTTTTACCAAAATGATATAAAAAGTATATAAATATGAAATTTTAATAAGGTTAATTTTCCCCAATGAACAAGCCGGATGGCAACAGTGGAAAGGAAAATCTCTGAGTTAAAGGGGAAGAAACTTTGAGTGAAACCAGACTCCCATCCTCATTTGGGTTATAAGAGATTAACAAAGTCGGTGATGGAACGTGTAGAATTTGAGTGGATCCGGCGGGTATCGTTGATTAGGTGGGCTCAGCACACTTTAGGTGGTAGCATGTGTACCTCAGCAGAAAGAGAAACGGCATGGAAAGAAATGTTTAGACATGATCATTGTGAATGAGTAAATTAGGACATGTGGCATGTGTTAAGAATGAAATCCATCCAACATTAAGCTGTTTCATCAGCGTAAAAATGAATACCGATTACATGTCTTTCGATAATTTTACCCAGAGATATCATAAACATGGAGAAAATGTAGTGGGCCTAAACAGAACCTTGAGGGACACCGCATTTTACATTATAAAGATAAGAGGTGTCAGCTTTTAAATCTATATACTGGTAATGCTCAGACAAGATTTAAACCAGGAAAGGGCTGTTCCCTTAATTCCTACAACGTTATAGAGTCTATGAAGGAGAATAGTGTGATTAATGGTATCGAAAGCTGCACTGAGGTCTAGCAACACAGGAAAGAATACACAACTCTGATCAGATGCATGATGCCTAGGAGATTGTTAACCACTATAACCATTGCTGCCTCTGAACCCTAAAACCTGACTGATAGACTTCATGGATGTTATTTTAGTGTAGGTATGAACATTACTGCTATGCTACATCCTATTCTAGTGCTTACTGATAACAGGACATTTGAGATCTGCATATACAGTATTTGGAGAGATGACTGGGTCCAGGTCAGGTTTTTAAAATTGGTGGTTTAATCACTGATAATTTATAGGGTTTAGGTACATTGTACATTGTGCTATGTAAAGGTTGATTATTTTTAACCAGTTGGGGTTAATTAAGCGTATCACATTAAAAGAGGATGTTTAGGAGACGAGTTTAAATTATTTTTGTGGTTTTCGAAATCACTACATGGTCAAAAAAATATATACTGCTTATTTATTCTCTGGTTCAGAAATATATTTTTACTTGACAGATTCTCTTAACGTCCTGTTCATGATCATAATAACTAGTCAAGTCACCTTAATATCTATAGCACATTGAAATGATCATTGTCAGCCAACATGCTGGGAAAATCTAAATAAAACACAGAGCATCAAGAAATAAATCTGTACATGATGACAGACAGGTCACTAGACATACAATCATTGATACGACTCAACTGCCGGTGAGAATAAACGTTTTTAAATTTGACTGAATATAATATAGTCTATATATAGTAATAAGCATCATTTCACATGTGATATGGAAGACGGTTCACGAAGTCTTGGTGTGGATACAGAAAATGCCAAATCACCTTATCGAGCATGAAACTGTAGAGATCACAATAGTGATATAGCATGGTACCTAGAAATACACTGCTTTCAATTAAATTCTGTATTGTACTGGTAGCCAACTAGAACTGGGGGTTTCTCTGTTCTGCATAAAAATGGTGTGTTTGTACATTATTTATGAATTGATGAACACATAGTAAGATGGAAAGTCCAAGACTCTCAGTGCAGCTCTGATGAAGAGAATCCACGTTTCTTCAAGTTGAATTTAAGACTTTTTAAGACCTGCCTATATGCATTCTAAATGAAATGTAAGACTTCTATCACAGGTATTGACACTAAATGAAAGCAAGGCTGATTTGACTGCACTAGCCACTAGCAATAACATGCAAGTCCCCATGGAAACCCTAATGATCATAGATTTACACAAGTCACAAGGAATGTCTCTTGGCTCATACCAAGATCTATTTATTTCAAACAACTCTGTTAATAAACGTAATTGGGAGGGTGTAGCAGTTCTACCACAAAGGCACAGACGCACCAAGTTATCGAATATGCCGGAACATCAGTGTGACTGTTTATAGCCACAAACATTTTACATGGGCACAAAAAAAGAGAGGCTGCCATCCAAGTAAAGAAATCCCTGCTCCAAAAGTGACAGCTTTAAGCTTGACTAAAAATCCTTCATAAAGACTGCTGTATTGTCAGGTGAGATGAAGATTGAGTTGTTCTGCTGCCAGTCACCAAAAATGTTTGTTAATCATACACAAACACACTTCACTAACTGCTAAATGGTGGTGGTAGCATCATGATTTTGCCGACAGCGGAACTGGTACCTTCCACATATTGTATAGAATAATGAAGGCAGACTAAAGCATCTGCTAGAAGGTTCAAACCTAAGCACTGAAAGGTGTTATTAGCCCAAACACACAAAGCCCGTTGAGGAATAGATAAAGCAGGCTGGCATTAAGCATTCAGAATGGTCTCTCAAAGTCTCTGCAAGATCATTAACTTTAACTTTGAGTTTAACTACCAATACAGAAGTATGAACAAATCTTCAACCAGAATTCTGCTAGAAGCAACTACCCAGGGTCAAACTTTCTAAAGGACATTCAACCAATTACACAGTGGGGCAAAAAAGTATTTAGTCAGCCACAAATTGTGTTAGTTCTCCTAACTAGAAAAGATAAGTTTTTTTATTATTATTATTATTGTTATTACTTTATTGATCCATTTAACTCATCCAGGTGTGAAAACCCGGAGCAGAGTGCTGCTCCATTGAGGCGCACAGGGAGCAGTTTGGGGGTTGGATGCCTTCTTAGCAGCACTTCAACCATGCCTTGTCTAGAATGGGAATCGAACTGGCGATCTCCTGGTCCCCAGCCCTTTACCCTATTCATTTAGCCACAGCTGACCACTTTGTAGATTATGGTGGAAAATAAGTATTTGGTCAATAACAAAGGTTTTGGCCAATTCCTCCACAATTTACAAATAAATGTATTAAAAATCCTACAATGTTATTTCCGGGATTTTTTCCTCATTTTGACCCTCACAGCTGAAGTGTAGATATGATGAAACATTACAGACATTTCTAAGTAGGAGAACTTGCACAATCAGTGGCTGACTAAATACTCCCCCCGTCCCTCCCCACTGTAGGTGCTGTATGTATATTTTTTGTACCAGTGTCGATTTCGGCAACTTCCACATTCTCATACATTTTCCATGCTTAATATTATTTAATTATTCAAACGTGTACAAAACCATAAACATTCTCTGTCTGTGAACTAATAGTAAGAAATAAAACAAGTGTTTTAGATCCCGTACAAAAAGTTGCCATTGCTGTCATAAAACTCTGTTCCTTTTTGTTCTACTTTGCTGGGTTTTTCCTGCAGAGTGTGTATAAGCTCCTCCAGTCTTTCATCAGTGAGGACCACTCCATCCCACACCTCTTCCTGCTCCATTTCTACAGCCGTCTCTATAACATCTGTAGGCTCGGGTCTCTCAGAAGTCTGCTCCGCTAGTGTTCCCGGCACCACTGCTGATATCCGAGCTGCCCTTACTGAGGACAATTGAATATTAACAGCAGTCTGAACCAGTCCTGTGTTACTTGTTACAGGTGTCACAGCACCACTGGTCAGGGAAATGACCGTTTTTGTATTTCCAGAGGAAATTAAGGTGGGCGCAGTGTTGCTGGACAAAGGCATTTGTAATTGGCCCTTTTGCGACTTCATATTACAGTCTTTGAGGGGAAGCTGTCCGATTGAGGTAAACACTTTGGTGTCCTGTTTAAGCCTCCTCTCTGGAGGTGGAGCAAACTTGCTGCGAAGTACTCTGGAGATGACATCAGTGTTAACTGAAAACCCCTCCGCTAATCTCTGAAGTGTCCATTCCTGTGGTGACTCCTGCTTTAGGAACCTGAAAACAGGACATGTAAGTACTTTTATGGAGATGGTGAATATAAGCTCGGCGTATATTTCTTTATGTTTCATTCGTGTATAAAAGCATTATGTGTACTGGGATTGTGCTTTATTAATACACTTTTAATGGCATTTTTAACATTTCTACTGCCATAACCTTTCATGGACACAACCAGCCTTGCGGAATCTGACATGCAAATACGTTTTTATTGACTTGTTTAATGTCTAGATGTATATATGCACAAATGTTATTTGTGAGCCAGTTTGTTCTTATAGGCACATTACGTTTATTTTAAACTATAGCTGGTTTTGTCCTTCAACATGTGTAAGTTTGAGAGGTTTGTGAATCAGAAAACATCAGAATCAGAATATGGGAATTCATTAATGCCTTAATTAGATGGCATACAAGTGGTGCCTGTAATATTGTTCTGCAAAACTCTTTAAAACGTTAAACGTGTTGCAATCAAGTGCAATGCCTTTTAATGCAATTTATGAAATGAATTCTATTTAATGTGGATTGTGCAAAGCTTGATATTTTGTTCCAATCCACCAACTTCACTCATGAAGTTTACAGCATGAGCCATTCTTTGGCTGCGAAAAACCTGTCAGTGGATACCTCTACTAAGTTAATGTCTGCTCATAGAATATGTCACAATATCAGCCAGAGATTTTCCCACTCTAGACAACATTACAAATGGGTGCTGTGTCAGGGAAATTTAATTTTAGATGATTTGTATGGAGGCACACCATGTCTTTTACATTCAAGAACCACAGATTTTAACACCCACAGACATAACGATTGTTTCTTAAAGTCAAGTACATATCCTTAATGACAGCCATACTATATATTTACAATTATAACTACAATTCAACCATTTCACATTCTTAAAGTTAGCATTGTTTAGTTGTAGAACTTATTGATTTATAAAAAGAGTGTGTGTGAAGTAGCAAGTAGCAGGTGCATGACCTAGTGTGCTAGTGTGTCTGTGTGTGTGTGAGAAAGAGGTACAGTTGCATGGCCCAGGTATAAAATGTGCTTGAGATAAGGGAGGGGATTTTCTTTTTCTTGCTGTAAAGTCTAACTGTAAGCAATAGAGAAATATTGATCCGGGGCGCCTCACAAGAATTAGGAGATCTCTTTTAATATGTTGATAAATAATTGTTTGAGTTTGAACTGAAGTCTCCTGTTTCAATTATAGATTTGTCGATCACAACAGTTCATAATTCAGACATTATACAAGGGTGGCAACAAGTTCCCATGCACAAAATTAAATGTGTAAACAATTTATTGCCTCAAACCTGCAAACTAGCTAGACTGTTACATTGCGTGTTCAAAATTCTGAGATGGAGTCTGCCCTAGCTTCTGAAAGACCTGACTTGGAAGGATCTATATTTATATTGACATTGATAAACTGTTTTTCTATGTGCTGAATTATTATTTCCACAAGAATGAGCAACATACTAAAAGTCTACAAAAACACTTGAAATATATATAATGGACAGGACCTGATCTGCTGGATGGCATCCCAACTTAATCTTCTCTCCGGGGCCCCATAGCTGCTCATCTCCCGTCTGATCTTGTGAAATTTGGCAGATTTCTTTTTTATCCGAGCCTCTCTGCACAGTGAGCAAAAATAAAAAGAGTCTGTGAGAAAATGGACAGTAATATCAAGTTATTATTGAACCATTGATTATAGTACAGTTTTATTATATCACTTACTGTACAGTATATGTAAAACACTTTCAGTAAACCCATGTATATAAACAAGAATTACTCCAGGAACAAGCAAGAATGGGATTTAAATGACAGCCCCATTTACAACTGTACTTAGTAAGAACACCCAAGATGATCTGACAGGCTGTGTGAATCTACAGGCTGTGTTATATTGTAGAGTTGCTTACATTACATTGTGATGATAAGTCAGTTTATATCCAACCCAAATAACAGGTACAGCGCTTACTTTAAAAGAGCTTCCATCTTGGATTCAACTTCATCCCTGTCAAGGTCCTCTTCTGAAACATCATTCTGCTCTGCATATCTATTGTCTGAGAAGGAATGAGTGAGAGAAGAACCGGTCCAATCTTTATTATTACGACTGGCATGACGACAAATCACTTCTGGAAGAGGAGCCCGAGGAGGCAGAAGTGGCAACCTCACCGCCACAGAACCGCTCAGCCTGAGCGCACTCAACATGCTGATGCACAGAGTGGATGCGGACCCGTTTTAGCACAACGCACAAAACAATTAATAACTATGTCACTGAACATTTATTACATTAAGCAACGCACACAGATTATATATTAACCTTTATATTATTATGTTATTGCATATACAACGCAAAGACTGCCAACTTAATAAACCCTAGAAGCACGAACACGAATATAACCCGTGGGTATTACTTCCCGTGTGTATTGCTGCGCACATCCGGTCCGCCATATTGGACAGGTCAAATTGCAGCCCAGAAATACAAAAATGGCGCCGCGGCGCGTACCAGCCTGTTGAATTTCCGCTCAGTTTTTCCATGGCCTCATCTTTTCTCAGAGCTGGACCGTCTGGTTCATACCAGATCGAGAATCGTTTTTATACGATCGGTTTGAAGCCACGAGTTAATCTATCAACATTTTAGAGAAACGTTATTTTATTACCCCTAAATAAATGTTTCACCTAGAGTGCTTAAAACGTTCGTTCTGTTCATGAGAGAAGTCGATTTTACCATGATTATAACTCAATGGTTTACGTTAAAACATAATCGCTACATGTACACGAAAACTAATATTTACAAGTATCCAATATGCGTCCACAATGATGCCAGTAAATAGTTTGCGAATTGTGTGGGAAAGTGATCAGTTGAGGTCCTTTGCTATGCTTTGTTTGAATATTTCATTTAAAAATATTTTTTGTGTGTGCCCCGATTTTTATAGCGACGGTTTTTATTTAATAGTTGACTGTATCTGCTAAATGTGTAAAATTATTTCCAAATGTCTACGGAGGAACAAATTGTTTTTTACTTCCGGAGACAGTCGCTGAAAAAATAGGCGGTCCTTGTTCAGTTACACATTTCGTCATCTAATCAAGCTAGGCATACTGTTTAAGTATTGGCTTCTTAGCGTCTATCTTACGAGTGGACAGCCAATCATTGTTTAGAAGGCAGGGGATGTTGAAATATGGGCGGAATCATAAACGCACCATAACAGCGTTGTTCATTAGCGCCATTTTGTCAGCAAACTGTGGTGATTGGGTTTTTGTGCTCTGTACTGGAGCCAATCAGAAGGGAACCGGACAGCTGAGAAACGGTAAAGAGTGCGCCGCTCGAAAAAGACGCTGCTTCACTACACTGATTGGTTTGCCGTTGACCAACCAAATGACTAACTCGGCATAAATACAGAACTCAAATCGGTAACATTTGGAATAACACGCGACGCGAGACAGTGGTAAAGATAGATAAAATGGAGGTTCGAGATAGCGCTGCAGTTAGAACACACAACAAAGAGCCTACTGTGAACTAGATTATGTAACAGTTTCTCTGTAAGCATAGAAGACACAGACACTAGCCAGCTCGCAGTTTACCAGGCTTTAAAATATATATAACAATCACGGGAGGATAAACTTATAGTGCCGATTTACCTCTTATACTAGTCGTAAACTATTTACCTATTTGCACTAGGAATTGTGTTAGATTTTATATTGTTTCTGTTCTGTATTACGGATCCGGTAATAAAAGATCCTAGACTGTTCATTTTTGGTGCGAAAGTAACGTTTGTATGTCGGTAAAGTATGGAGCCCCTAAAGAAACTCGGCGGGGAGGCATAATAAAAAAAATAACTGATCTGCGTTATCTCTATTCTTGCATGTGTTCTTTTGTGCTTGCTATGAATTATGGAGCAGCTCGCTGAAATTTACTTCGAGCTCGGACCTAAATATAAAGACATGGGCGCACACACACACAGAGATGGAAATGGTAACGCAATATCAGTTGTCTTTTTAATTTTTTCCTCGAGTCTCTTTAAGGGCTGCGTAGTAAATAAACCACACTCTAACTGACAACTTTGCACAAAAAACATATCGAAGGGTTATCTTAAAAAAAAGAGAGCAAGTGTGTAAAATGTCACCAGAAGAACGTCTTGAGAATTTGCAAAAAGGCATATAGTGTACATTGGTACACCATGTATTGATACATTGAGGATCTGGCGTGCTCGCAATGTTCAATTCAATTATTTTTTAAACTATGGAACATTGTCACAAAGCAGCTGTAAAGAAATGATATACAACATAAAAATATGATATTTAATTGCCCAATGAGAAAGCCAGAGTGGCAAGGAAATACTCCCTGAGTTGATAAAAGGTAGAAATCTTGAGTGAAACCATCATCTATAATTATTTGCGTTATAACAGATTAACAACCTGAAGAGTCTCTGATGGTGTGTGTGTAGAATTTACTATCAGGGTAAATCAGGCGTGTGTTGGAGATGAACTAATTTAAGAACTGTGGCATGTTTTAGATTATAAATTCCACTGAGACTAGCAAGAGCAGCATAGCTAAAATGAGATTCAGTTGGAGCAACAGGAATGAAGGCACAGGACATAAGGACATTCAAATATCTCGGTTTATTAATGCTCTATTGCTCATAACCCACCAGATCTGCATTTATACCTATGGGGAATTATTGATTTGAGCAGAATGCTTGGCTAAACAAATATGTCTTGAGTTTAGATTTAAATATTGAGACTGTGTCTGAGTCTTGATTATTAGTTGGAAGATCATTGTGTCTGTAGTGAATCTATATAATGTGTGTTTCATTGTATTGAATTACTGAAATAAATTAACTTTTTGATGATATTCTAATTTATTAAGATGCACCTATACCTGCAGAAACCCTTTTTTTAACAGATATACATGTATATTGAAAAAATCTGGCTACATACATGCCTGCATATTGCATAAATAAATTGCCCCTCCTCCTGCAGATAAGTGAATTTCTGTGAAGAAAATGGAGCAGTTTACCTCCACAAGCAGTGGGGAGCAGATAGTCGTACAGGCAGCGAATGGACAGATCCAACAACAGGTAAGTAAAGTGGAAATATCCACATTCAGTCTTCTTGTCCATTGTATAAAGTTACTGAAACAACGTATTGTTGTATATAAACTCAAATGATCTGGATGTACCTCTCACACATACCCTTCAATTTTCAATATAGAATAAATATCAAAGTTGTGTAATTTGCAGATGTTACTGACTTTTCCTAGATTTCTCTTAACTACAGAAAAAGCAAACCTTTCAGTGTTTTCCCCCCAGAAATGTCATAATTTGCCCCATTTTACTACATCTGCTACACTTTAGGTCAATACAGAGCTGCTAAATGCTACAACTATGAGTTAATTTCCAAAAACGTTGGAAAAAAATAAATAATATGCTTGAATTCCTTGTGCAAAAATGATGCTCCCAGTTGCAAAGAAAAGTTTTGGAGCTTGTAAATGAGAAATAAGTTAAATCCTGGTTTGGTCTAAAGTAGTGATATCCACATTCAATTTATTTATTTGGAATGCATCGGAGCGGAAAATTGTTTGGTTGTTAGTTCAGTCAGTCTTTGCAGCATACCATCACTGAGCACCTTTTTAGGAACACCAGTAGACCAATTCATGCAGTTGACTAAACTGCCAATCAGGTAGCATATGTACTGTAGATGAAATCTTGTAGAAACTTTCCTCAATCCTAAGCTTGTGGGGCAGTCGTGGGCTTGTGGTTAAGGAATCAGCCTTGCAACCGGAAGGTCCCTGGTTC
>JAOUQT010000028.1:3313350-3340850 GCA_025769995.1 Xyliphius kryptos | reverse complement strand
GACAAATATCTGACATGACATGACAAAAACCTGCTGTAAAGGTGTGGGTAGAGTTTATATAAATTAAATATTTTTTATAAATGTAAATGTATATTTTCCAGTCAACTGACAATTATGATTTTCTTTAGATTACTACATGCATATACGTTTGTAACTTTTATGACTAAAACATAAAGGCATTTACTTGTTGTTACCTTTCAGCATGGATGGCTTCAAAGTTGTCAAGCTAAATGAAGTGGTGCGCCAAATGGACATGGTGATCACATGCACAGGTAGTTAACAGCTTGTTTGTTTTTCCATGTTGTTCCACTGTCATGTTCAATACTGTTCTCTCTTGTGATTCACACCTTTAATCAGAGCTCAATCATAGCACAAGATGTTGTTCCAGCCTTTAAGTGTGCTTTGCTGATTGCAGGGTTTGTTTGAACTGTCTAGGGAAAACTAGAGTTTGCACTCAGTTTCATGGTTTGTGAAAGTTAAAGAGAAATTGATGGCAATTTGGACTTGCTGCCGAATGAGACTGGACCAATAAAATAGTATCCGCTGAAATCTCAATCTTCATGTCAATTAAATGGCCGGTAGTATAAAAAGATATGCTGTTTGATTGGTGTAAGGCAATGTATCAATCACTTGATCATCATTCTGCTGACAGCTTCTTCAAGCACCACATATAACTAGCGGTCAAATATTGGCACTGTAGCAGTGGAGTACTTATAGATCCACAGTGGGATCATTTTTTCTGCTCTATGCAAGAGGGGAGCAACAGAAAGGCAGGGTTTCAGTTTATGTCCGATTTGGTTAGATCAGGGGCGTACAAACTTTTTAGTGAGGGCCTTTAAGAAGTGCTGGGCCACTTTATAATGTATATCACACTCAATCAAATGATGATCAATTATGCATGATAATGGAATTTTAAAACAGCCTCAGATTAGTTCTTAGTCAGGGTAGTGATTCTCCTTCACAGCTCTGAATAGATGAGGAAAAAGGGAAAAGGGCATAGCTCTATTTCAACCACAGGTGTCAAACCCAAGGCCTGTGAGCCAAATTCAGCCTGTCTCCTCATTTATGTATTTTGGCCTGCGAGTGTTGAAAATGATTTTATGGTTATTATATATCTTTTTCTATACATCATTTTAATTTAATAATCTGCAAGTGACTGCATCTAGCCAGTAGATGGCAATGTCAAAAAAATATCTGTGTTTATTTTTTTTACTTCAGCAGTGTTATAAAAAGTAATAGAATAGGAAATAGTGGAATGCAAATAGAACAGTTAATTCAAAGAAAAGAAAAGTAATTTCATGAATTGCGTATGCACACAGAAAAACGGACCATAGTGTTTGTTACCACAATTATTTTTAAATAAACTGTGAAATTACTGGTTCACACAGAAACCAGGGTTTCCTAACCCAATGTTTGTTCACTGTAGAGTATACAATTATTATTTGTTCTTCTAGGTATTCATTTAGAATGATCATAATCAGCAGTCATTTTATGCAGAGGAAATAATAATAAAATTGATTTTGACACCAATTAGGTGGATGACAACGATCTGTTTACTACATAATATGGGGATTTCTGTAAATTCATTAGATAATAATAATAATAATTGATACTTTATTGATCCCTGTAGGGAAATTCTTTCTATGCATTTAACCCATCCATCCCTGCGCACAGGGAGCAGTTGGGGATTGAGTGCCTTGCTCAACGGCACTTCAGCAATGACTTGCCTAGAGTGGGGTTTGAACCAGCAATGTCTTGGTCCCCAGCCCTTTACCCTATTCATTAAGCCACGGCTGACCCAATAGTAGATAGTACTGAAGATAGTAGCAGAAGTCGATTGATTATTTGGCAACAGACTTTAGTTTGGCATTATATTATAATTAATGTTGTCTTGTTACAAACAGGGCATAGTGAAAGTGATACATTTTGCCACTATGCTTGCACACTTGTCAGTACTTAGAATCAAACCAGGGACCTTTCGGTCGCAAGACTGAGTCCTTAACCACAAGCCTGCGACTGCCCCACATGGTCACATGCCACTTCAGCTTATGTCTGTACATAAAAGATGTATAATATTGCTTCTTCTGTTTATTATATTTGTTTCGTTAGGGAATAAAAATGTGGTAACCCGGGATCAGCTGGATCGCATGAAAAACGGCTGCATCGTGTGTAATATGGGTCACTCTAACACAGAGATTGATGTGGTGAGTTAAAATAAGTGCTTTATATTGCATTTTACACCTGCTACATTATTTTGTGTACTCTTTATATCAAATATACAGTACAATCAGATCTATCACATGCCTGTTTGACTATAACAACAATATGCAACAAGGCTCTTCTAATAAAGCCTGTTGGCATATAAAAGCCATAGTGTGTGGGTAAAATGTATTTAATCAAGAACTAAAAGTCTTTTAATAGAAGTCTCAATCTGCCAGTTTCTCTGTGCAGATTTTGTAATATTTTATATATTTTTTATATTTGTGTGTGTGAGCATGTTTTTACTGTAGATAGATCCACATCCACATTTTGTTTTGGACTTGAGCTTATGTAGTATATATTACATGTATAAAACAGTTGACAAATGTGTCCATTTGGGTGTTGATTTGAAGCATATAAATATCTGGATGTTTTGAACGTTTGTGGACATATAAAAGGATCTAAGAAACATTGATTTAAAAGAAATATTTTTTATAAACCAAAGTAAAATAACGACAAGATTAGATTTTAGGTTTTATATTAACTGTTAGGACCTCAAAAAGACAGTAAGTCAAACTGTGTGTGTGTCTGTTTGTGTCTGCATGATGCAATGTGTTCACAATGTCTAGGCAAGTCTCCGGACCCCGGAGTTGACGTGGGAGAGAGTTCGCTCTCAGGTGGACCACATCATCTGGCCTGATGGGAAAAGGGTCATCCTCCTGGCAGAAGTGCCTTATTATATTATTTTTTCTTACAACAATATTTAAGACGTGTTAAATTAAGGAAATTGCTCATTATGTTTTGTTCTTCAGGGGCGCCTTCTAAACTTGAGCTGCTCCACTGTGCCATCATTTGTGCTTTCCATCACAGCCACGACGCAGGTTTCCTAGACAATTTTGAAATTGTAACAATTGTAACAATTTAAATGTTATAAGACTGACACAGCAATTGTGTATATGCGTGTGTGTGTGTGTGTGTTTCAGGCCCTAGCGCTTATAGAACTTTACAATGCACCAGAGGGTCGCTACAGACAGGATGTTTACCTGCTGCCCAAAAAGATGGGTAAAAAGTATTACTGGGCAAGCTATATAAAAAATACCAGAAGTTCTATGACATATAGAGAATAATGAAATGCATGTCTTCCTGTGTTTCAGATGAATATGTGGCTAGTCTGCATCTGCCCAACTTTGATGCTCACCTTACAGAATTGTCAGATGAACAGGCCAAGTATATGGGCCTCAATAAGAATGGACCGTTTAAACCAAACTACTACAGGTAACAGGATCTATCACAGTTATACAGTACTGTTAATATGAAACCCTTAGTTATGTTCAGTTTAGCTAATTACTAAAATAAAGCTTTATTGCTGAGTCAGTGTAAAGGTGATAATATCAACTAAACTATTTATTAAGGATTGAAGTTTTACTTTGTACAACTTATTCTTTATTGGTTCGTTAGTGGCCATTTCACTACAGGAACAAGGCTACATCCATACACAAGGTTATTGTACATAGTACACAAGTTGTGGACAATTTGTCATCTCCAGTTCACCTAGTATGCATATCTTTGTTATGCAAGATTAACCCAAAGCTTTTGGAGAAAAACACGTACAGAACTTGCAAACCCCATACACAAATTGGGTTTTTCCATACACTGGGTTTTTCCACTGAACCTGGTCCTCCTTGCTGTGAGGCTGTTGCCACCGTGAGGCCTAAATTTACTATAAAGCACACAGTTATAAATGATATCTGAGTTTTTTCCTGCCACCATTGCCCCTAGTTTGTCAATAGGTATTAAATTTAATATAACGTGAAATAGTTGTGGTTTTTTTAGCTGCTCAAAATTGCCATTGTTAAAATTGCTTAAATAAACTGAAATGAATGCAAAACGTGAACCTGCAACCTGGAGAGCTCAAACTGCTGGAAAAAGCCAGGAGTGTTAGTAACTGGAGTCAGATATTCCCGGGGTGTAAAAGCTGGAAAAATATTGGGATACTTAGTCAGTTTATCTCAATTCCACAGAGCACAGCTGTGAAGCAGCCATCTCAAAACGACATAGGACATAAGGTGAAAACCCTGCGTTTGTCTCCCCCTACTGTTTTTAAAATGTTTTTTTTTTTTTAAATATTTATAGTCTTGAATTAGCTAAAGTTCAAGGTTTATTTCAATGCATACAGTTTGAACCCTAAATATTTTATTTCTTATGACAGTATGAACCCTAGATATTTTATTTCCATTCCTGCATCTCACAGTTTTTAAAAACACTGGGACAGGGCAATCTAACATTTTTACATTACATTAAATTTGAATGTTTAAACATGACTTGGTCAAATCAGTGTTCCTCTAAGAAAGACTGGAAGGGATTTCCATACCTTGGTTTTTGCATATTGCCTATATTTGGTTCTTACACTCTGCAGTGAAATAAAACAAAAGATGTAATGTTTTTTGCTTTTTTGAAACTGTCCTAACTTTTTCTGATATGGGTTTGTCTTCTCAGACTAGCAATTGTAAATATAATCTTCCTTTCACTAGATAGTTTGTTTAAACGAATGTGATTGAGTAAAACAAGTTACAATAGATGATCGGAAACTGAATCAGTATCTTAACACTTGGTGTCATTTTAAATAATTTAATAACATTTAATAACAATAATAATAATAATGTGTTTACATTTACAGATACTAGTTTGTATGAGTCACAATGACCTTCATCAGGGATGAAGAGAACTGCATTATCCAACACGCCAAGAGATTTATTTTCTGTTTACTGTCCATTCATTAAAGAAAACTTGATTTTAGGTGAATGTCCTTCTAGTGTCCTCGGACACCCAATAATCAGTTGTCTTATCTATAGCTGTAATAATTATTATTATTATACTCTAGCACTTTGTTAAATGTACCATATTCTTTATAGATTTGTTAACATATTATAAGAGGAACACATCTTTTAATTTGTGTCATGTATCAGTGGTGGGTAAGGCTTTTTGGAAGCATGTTTAGAATAATCCTATTCCTTTGTTCTTATTTTAGTGCTGATACTGTGTGTTTTACCACTAATGTTTAAACTAATGGATTACTGAAACAAACAAAAAAGTCCACACACTGAATTATTAACCAGTTATTTCATTGTTAATTTTGAAATCATCTACAACACAAAGCACATTTTGTGAATCAGGTAATTTCAAGATGAACACTTACTGATGTAGTTGTTTTGATTTCCTAAATAATTGTTTCTCTAACGCTTCATCTATTTTATTGTTTTAATATGCAAACAAACTGCGTTTTTTCTTGAATAATATAAAAAAAAAAAATAGATATTAAAATTTGAAATTATTTTACGGAATACTTTCTTTGCTATATCTATAGTTGATCTGTGCTGTGGTATGTGTATTTCTCCCAAGGGCTACAGTGCTCAGATACTGTATACTCCTTATACAGACTAGGAGTATCAGCTTAGTTCATAGCCTGCATTAGATTTATACAAATTCATCCAATTACTTTTTAAATAATATTTGTTTACCTTTAAAACACTTTAAAAAACTTACTCATTTTTTATAATTACACTAGCTCAGTATGAGGGAACAGGGAACATTCTAGCACGGGGAAAAATGTACTTCTAGGGTCAAACACACTGTACTTCTAGCCACATTATTACATATGCAATGATGATCTGCAGTTAGAATGTTTTACTCACTGTATATTCTAATCAAATCTGCATCAGAAAGTAATTTTAGGACAGGAATATTACTTTAATATATATTTTTTGTTTTAGTCATTGATTATCATTGAAAATTATATAATACGAGCTTATATTTCTTTAACTGTCATCTATTTGAGAAATGTAACATTTTCTACTATATGACCAGCTGCTTTATGTGGGGTTAGATGTTACATTCTGTTACATACTTTAAATCAAGTTAAGTATCTTTCATATAAAAAGATATCGTCCGCTGCTGGATAAAGTCAGAAGCATTAGTAACAGACAACAGCTTAGACTCCCCAGGGCTGAAGCAGCTTACAAAATATTCTTTTGCACAATCATTTTATCCCTATCCCACAGAGTGCATCTGTGCAGCCAACCAATCACAAAGTGATGGCGGTGCATCACATGACATAAAATACATAAACTCAACAGATTTTCGCAAAACGTTTTACTTATGGAATGAGGCAGTGAGTAAATACACTGCACTAGGTTGTGCCCCGCTCTCTACTACTGTATATAGTAATAATATATAATTACTATTTATCACAAGGCATAATCATATAGGCTATACACACAACTCCTCCTTGCAAACATTTTAATTTTGTTTATAACTTTTTTTTAGAATTATTAAAATTTTACTCGCAGATATTTTTCTGGAAACACACACGCACACTCAAAAAGGAATATGCTAAATCAACAAAATCATCAAATATCACTGTGATTGATACAGTATTTGTCCACCAGATCTTATATTGTCTTATCTAATAACATTCCTTGCCTTGTTCATTATTAAATATTTGTTCTGTTTTAACCCTGAAAGTGTCATTTCTTGTCATTTTCTGCTGTCGGCTTGCTAACGGAAAATGAAGATCTCGAGGAATTACGCTTCTTCTTACTGATTACTCTGTTAAGCATTAAAACTGTTACACTGTTTTTAAATACTTTCAGCAAAATACACAACAGGAGGCTATCAGTAGAACACAAAAATGTCATAAAACAGTAATGGAGTAATTGCTGTTTTCAGTGTGCTGAGAATCATAAATCAAACTGCTGCTTCTTATGGGCTCATTAAATCCTGAGGAAGGGAGGAAAACATCCTGATGCTTATCTGGGTGGAAAAGACTTTGTCCAGCACATGTTCAACCATTTTTCAGAGGACGATTAACCACAAGACTATAGTTTTAACCTGCAAGAGACTAAAGAGAACGTCTATATCATTTCTAACTTCTATAGTCCTCCATTACTGCTTCTATGATCTAATCTCTTTCACCAGCACCTAGACGTATTGCCAAATGTATTAAAAATAAATAAATAAATTCAGCAAATTAAGCAAGTTTGTGTACCTCCACAAGATACCCCAATATCCAAAATTCTCATCAATATGTCTTCAAAGAGAGGGACAAGAAAATCCCAGACCTAAGAGCAGTGACCTATGGCACACTTCTGAAAATTTGCAGCATCTGCTCATTCTGGCAATTACGACCGCTAGGCATAACAGCCTTCAGCAAACATAACACTATTATCCCATCCAAACCCATCAACATTTACACATACTCAGCCAACCAGCCATGTGTACCGATGCAGTCTGGGAAGTGGTTTATTTATTTAAAGTCATTTCAGTAGCAGTGGCTATTTCATCACAGAAACATTGTTATATTGATCACAAGGTTACATATCTATTATATTACAGGGGCAATTTGGTAGAAAAGCCCAGGAACTTCTTGCTGTGTGGCACCAGGGCTACCCTATGTGCGGGTAAAGTGAGAAGCTAACTAAATTAGTTTGTATTTACAATTATTTTCTAGAAATGTATTACAATAGAAACCTTTATTTGGGATATAAAATAACTTTACAGTAAAAGTCTTGGAAGGAAGTTGGATTAGGAACAACAGGTTTTTGAAGCCCAGAGCCTTTGAACTGTTACACAGAGCCTTATCCAACAATGAACTATTGTGTGATTTTTTACCTTTGAATAATATTTTTACTTTGTTCTCATTTTAGTGAATATATTATTTGTGTTATAATGTTTATGCTAATTGAATTTTTAAATCATCTACACCACAAAGCACATTTTGTGAATCGGAAATTACAAGCTGCATAGGAAGGTTGGAGAAGTGTCAGCAGGCTCAGAACCACCAAAGTAAGAAAGTGTAGTTAATACTGCAGTCTCTAAGGTGATTCCCATGGATTGCTTATTGCAAACAATATATGTTTTTAGTTTCCTCCAGGTTTTTTGTTTTCTCCCACTATCCCAAACGTGCATTTAGGTTCAAAATGCCATGTGGTGAGAATGGGTGTATGTGCACTCTCTCTTCACTATATTAGCCGAACCTACTGAAATTCAAAATTCTGTTTAAACACTAGATGGCAGTGCAGGCCAAGTTAGACTTAACATTAGTGAAGAACATGCAGATATACAGCACAAGCTGGTTACATGTGGCATTTTATATAGAGATGCACCAACTAATGCAAAACATCCATGCATTATATACGTTTTCTCTCACTTTGTCTTTCAGATAACCCCGGGTAAGCAGCTTTGGGAAATTTCTGTGTGGAGTTTACATGATCTTCCCGTGTTCGTGCAGGTTTTCTCTGGGTACTCCGGCTTCCTCCCGCATTTCAAAGACATGCATAATAAGTTAATTGGTGTCTCTAAATTGCCCGTTAGTGCGTGTGTGTGCGCCCTATGATGGATTGGCACCCTGTCTAGGGTTGCCCCTTCGCGCCCAGAGTTGCCGAGTGGGCACCAGCTTCCCTGTGACCCTTAAACTAGGATTAAGTGGGTATAGAAAAATGAATGAATGAATAATTGTCTCTCAGATATCACACACACAATATTAGTAAATTTCATAATAATTTTTTTCACACTAGAACACATCAGATGTTCAGATATTAAAACTGAGTCATTTCATCATTTCTTGAAAAAAGATTGCCTCCTTTTAAACTGGGTGGTTGAACCACATCTCATTAAATTTGCCACTGGCCCATGTTTAGCATTGTGAAGCATCCCGTCCTTTTTTAAAAACAGTTTGTAAACATCTGGTAAGTTATAAAGCAATAACTGTAGTTTTTGGAAAGAAACGCCGATTCTTATCTCATGTATAATTATGGCTGGGTCATCACTGCTGTTTTTTTGTTTTCAGTTGGTGAACAGACTGGACTACAGACGTCAGTTCAAAACCCCTTTGTTAAGCCATGCTGAATCTGATGGATGCAGAATGAGGTTTTATTGCTGAAATATGCAAAATGTTCCATAAAACATATTTTAAAACTCTTAATACTGTTCAGAACTGATAGTGCCGTTCCAGATGTGTTATCTGCCCACAATTGATGGAACCCCATACCATCAACTCTGCAGGCATTTTAGACTGTGTGCAGATAACTGGATGAATTCTCTACTTTTTACAACTTACTAGTAACATGTTAGACCACCGTTACCCTCACATATGCCTTAATTATTTATGGCATACGTTCAACAGAGATGGTATTCTGCATTACTGGTTAGTAATGAGTGGTTATTTCACGTACTGTTGCATTACTATCACCTCAAACCAGTCTGCCCATCCTTCTCTAACCTCTCAAATCAACAAAGCATTTTCGTCAACTGCCACTCACTGGATACTTTCTCTTTTTATGACCATTCTCTGTAACCCCTATAGATGTTTGTGTTTGAAAATACCAGTAGATCAGCACTGTTCTGAAATACTCAGACCAGCCGTCTGGTACCAACGACCATGCCATGTTCAAAGTCACATAAATCACCTTTCCTCCACATTCTAATGCTTAGTTCCTGCCTTCGTGCCCAGAGTTTCCCCGTGACCCTAAAACTTAGATTAAGGGTATAGGAAATGAATAAATAGGTGTACCTTATTAAATAGCCTGTGAGTGTATGGTGTACATGCTCCCTGACCTAAAGTGGAAAAAAATTCATTACTAATATAAATGAACGGTTCAGAGCATAACGAGTTTAACTTTCATCGTACTTAACCAAGGTCAAAATTAAACCTAATAAAATCCAAATTTATTTTACTTTTTACTCATGTATCGAAACTGAGTCATTTCAACATTATTAGAAAGATTGTCTCCTTTTTAACTGGGTGGTTGAAACATCTAAAAATTTGGCCCATGTTTACCATTGTGTAGCATCCTGTCCTTTAATAACAACAGTCTGTAAACATCTGGAAATTGATAAAGCAATAACTATAGTTTTTGGAAAGGAACGCCCATTCTTATCTGATGTATGATGTCTGGGTCATCACAGCCGTTTTCTTTCCTTGATGCTCTAAATGTCTAATTTGTGAACAGTCTGGACTACAGGCAGGCAGTCAACAACTCTTAAGCCATGCTGTTGTGATGGATACAGTATGTGGTTAACATTTTCTTGCTGAAATATGCAAAACCTTCAATAAAACATACTTTAAAGCCTTTATTACTGTTCAGAATTGATGGTGCCTTTCCAGATGTGTAAACTGCCCACAACTAATGGAACCCCATACCATCAACAAGCTAAATCTCCCTCTACTCTTTAGTATCTGGTTTTTAAACAAAAGTATAGATGTATTTATATCAATGTATTGTGTGTTGAACTGGACTCGCATACAGTGCCGCCTGAAAGCCTGAAGATCCTGAGCATCCAATACTGACCGTCAATCTTGTCTCTTGCACACAATGATTTCTCCAGATTCGCTAAATCTTGTGATGCTCATACTGCATGTACTGTAGCTGGGCCGTTTTGGAAATTGTATTTCTCAGATTGGTGACCCTCAAGAACATCTATGCCTCTGGAAGACTCTGCATCTCTGAGCTGTACTTTTACTCATGTGGCTTAGTTGCAATTTGCTCCTACAGCTAACCTTTTATTGCTAGCGCTCATATTTTACAACCTTTTTTGTCTCCGTTTCAAAATAAGCCATTTTCCCCCATATTTCCTCTTTTCACTGCTACCAGGGTTCGCCACAGCTAGTCACTTCCATTGCCGATCTGGCACATGTTTTACACTGGATGGCCTTCCTGATGCAACCTGGCTTAAACATCTTATTTTAGATGATTACTTCTTGTTTTATTTGCATTGCATTTAGTTAATTTTTAATTTAATTACATTGGATTTAATTTGCTGGCTCATGTTTACGGCGCCATGGCCTTAGACAGACTGCTCAATGGGCACATGAATAAGACAAATCTAATTATGTACGGAAAGGGAACGAGAAAAAACGGGGGAGATGGTTTTTAAACACACAATCACCTACACATTCCCTTGGCTAACGTCCCATTATCCTAAAGATTCACAGAATTGAGGTTTTGATATTAATTCTCGGGTTTCACACAGGAGAGAAAGAGTTAAGACGCTGTTACCGACGCTTAATCCGTCCCTCTGGGCTGGAGCTGTGCTGAGGGAGGATACTTGAGGAGATGCAACAGATCTCAAACCCAACAAACTGCCATCGATTCGCACTTCTCCAGCACAGACTGAACCTAACACCATGGAGGACTTTTGTCACGCAGGCTGACGATCTTGGCGACTGGAGTCGGTGTATTTAATAAAACATCCCTTAGGCTTTTGCAGACAGGTGAGTGACATTTATCATTTGCTTTTGTATTCAAGTTGCACAGTCACTCAAACATCACGCTGCATTAATGTTAATATAATTATATCATCTTAAAGTAATATATAATACACTAATATAATTTAATGTTGTAATTAATTAAAGCGGATTAAATATAGCACTATTTCAAAGTTGCACGTGCACAGATTTTATTTTAATCGTGATTGAGATTGTCGCGGGGTTTGAGCAGAAGGTCCTAGAATGTCTATATATGGGTGTTTAGTGCGTTTGTTTAGATAAGACTGTTACTTATCTTTTTTCTAATGATATTTTGTCATGATGATTAGATTACTAGACCATTAAGACGTTGTCAGGAAACAGTCTGAAGTTTCCGCCATGATCGCGCTTGTGCTTTTGTTACAGGCGGCGTGTTCTTGGGTAACAGGTGGTTTGTCAAATCTCTAAGGCCTTAGCGACCGTTATGCAGCTCTCACTACATCGGGATCGATAGCGATACTTCTTATTCTGCTTGCCTTGTGATGCTCTAAACCAGACAAGAGAGTGACCGGCGGCTCGCCTCTCCATCCAAATCTATGATCAGCTCGGTGTGTGTTTCGTCTTACCGCGGACGCAAGTCGGGCAACAAACCTCCGTCAAAATCATGTCTGAAGGAAGAGATGGCCAGGGCCGAAGACTCGGACAAGATCATCCTCAACGTGGGCGGCACGCGCCACGAAACATACAAGAGTACGCTTAGGAGCATCCCGGGCACGCGCCTCGCCTGGCTAGCTGAACCGGAACCGCAACTGGAACCCAACGCGGAAACTCCCGGTACCAACGAGGTCTTCTTCGACAGGCACCCGGGCATCTTTGCCTACGTGCTAAACTACTATCGAACCGGTAAGCTTCACTGCCCGGCGGACGTTTGCGGCCCGCTGTTCGAGGAGGAACTCGCCTTCTGGGGTATCGATGAAACTGATGTTGAGCCATGCTGCTGGATGACTTACCGACAGCACCGCGACGCTGAGGAGGCGCTGGATATCTTTGAACCGCCTGATCCAGAGGACGCGGAAGATGATCGTGATGTCCCGCGACGCTTTGGTATCGAAGACTGTTCCGAGCGCTCCAGAAGCTGCTTTGAAGTTTGGCAACCAAAAATCTGGGCTCTCTTCGAGGACCCGTACTCATCCCGCGCCGCGAGGGTAAGCGCACTATTATTCAGAACCACTGTCCTTAGAGCAGATTATGAATGTCTTCTGTAGCAAATGTGAGGCTTTTTCATGTCTTCTACAAACTGATGAATTCATTAAACCACTTGCGCTAAAACTAAAGATTATAAATTCATAAGTTGCTTTGACGATTAGAGATGTATAAAAAATCAAAATAAGACGACGCACGTTCAAAGCACCTCACGCGTTACGCGCGTAAACGGCAACTAGCAACAGGTGCAAAGCAACAGCACAGTACATTGTTAAACCTAGTAACATTTCAGTTGGACTCTGTTCATATCTATATTTAGATTTGAGTGTATGACATGATGATATTTTTTCATATTAGCCCTAAAATGTCCTGGCGATTTAGGAAGAATGGTTGCCAGATGTGCTTAGAAAAAACAAACTCAAACTAAACATAACATTTCAGCTTTAAATCTGTGACTTAAATATTCTATACAGAGAAATATAGATATACAGTAGCTGTTGTATTACTTTTCAATTAACAAATAAAACAAGCATTTTAAATTCCCTTACTGGCCACTTTATTATGTACACCTTGCTATTAAAAAGGTTGAATCCACTTTTGCCTTTAGAACTGCCTTCGTCCTGGCATACTTTAGTTCTAACAAGTGGGTATTTGAGTTAATGTTTCCCTGCTTACTGTAGCTGTTCCTCATGGGGATGCTACCTATTTAATATCAAAGAGTAAATTATATGCTCTAATAAGTAGATCAATGTTATTTTTTTTAATGTATTGATTAAATTTGATTAATTTTATACAACAGAATAGCAGTTCACAAATTCAAACAGTAATGAGAGTAACATTTGTTCAGTAACTCATTTGCATGGATTTGTAAAGCTATATCTAAAGCTAACGACCAGATTTTAAAACATTGTTATGCAACAAAGTAAAAAAAAAATTCTTGCCCAGATGCTCCACAACATTAACATTATTAAAAGACAAGACAAAGCACTTTTAAACTATGCATAAAGAATAAAACAAACAAAGTTACTGTGCACTGTTATAAGAAATTAAGGTTTTGTGATTCTTTCCTTATACTAACACATAAAAAGACTAATAATGTTTTAAAAAACAACAATACCAAGATCTGTTAAATATGAGATTGTAAGCACAGTTTACCAGAGACAGAAAACAGACCCCCAGAGAAGACTAGATGTTTGTGCAGTGCATATTGAATTGATCAAACATTACAACACTGAAAATCTGTAATTTAACTGGAAATTTGTAGTGGTTAACTAGCAGCACCTTCAACAAACTTCTGTGTATTTTACAGGTTATTACTGTATTTCTGGGGCACAAATGGGAATATTGAATCTGAAAAGATACTTCAACAAAATATAATCCTATAAAGTTTAAGTTATATTAGTTTATGACATCACTATATTATAACATGTACAGACATTGGTTATTTTTTTATAATTTAGACTACACACATGACACTATTATACTAATATAACATAAAACTGTTCAGATTATATTATACATATTTAAAGCTATATTCTTGTCAGTTTGTAAGCTAGTGCATAATTTGTTACTGTATTAATACAAAGACGAACAATTACAGTTTTCCAATTTGTCATTTATCCATTTACCTTATAGACAAATATAAAAATAATTTCTGACCTCTCAAACATTGCTTTTTCATTGTTGGTAGGTTAAAACTGAACCTCATTTGCTTAAATTTATCAGCATATTTGAATTTTGCTTGTACAAATCAGTCTCTGAATGAAGTACATATACAGTATGATACTTAAATATGGATGCTGTAGGCTGAAAAAAAATACAGTGCCTCTATACTTACTGTACATTTACAGTATATTACTACTTAATATACTACTATATTACTACTAAATACTTACTGTATTATACTATTACTACTTTATAATTTTTTACAATAAAGAGAAACAACTATGGGTTAATACATATAAATAACATAAATAACACATTTTTGTTTGTAATCAACAAGACCTGTGTGAGAGTGAATGCCCGTGGAGAACTGGCCTCCGGAGCAATGAGCTCTCCAATGGAGTGAGATAACGGTCATTAGGGGAATGCGATAACTTAAAGATATTCATGAGAGGGGCTCAAGGGATCTGGGAGATATCATATAATATTGGTATTGTTATAAATTACATCCCAAAACACTTTTGAGATATTACTAATAACTAATATTTTTATGAAAATACAAACTACATTAATCAGTTGCTTTGATACTTAATTGAACTTGCAATCATGAGGTTCTAATAAATATTAGCCTGTTGTAGGCAGAGGTAATTATATGCCTATGATATTCATGTATAAAACTCATTTGCTGCCATGATGATGTCACAAATTTTATGTAATAACTTTACATGAATACAGTAGTAATACAAATAATTAAAGGTAATACAAAATACTGCATAATTACATTTTCAAAATCCTTTAATCATGACTTACACAGATGCTTTTATTTAATTTGTGTTACTGTATGTGTTGAAGTGCTTTCCCCCTCACAATGCTAGCCCATTTTTAAAAGCTAAGTGGACACATGATGGCACTCTACATTACTCTCATGAAACATTATCTCATTATCATCTGAGCCTATATATCTACATATACATTTATCCTGTATGTATTATGTTTCTCCCAGAGGGCTACAGATGTACTGAAGTTGTCCCCAAGTGTAAAATCCATACATTATTAATGATTAGGAATGATCATGTTTACATTCATGGTGCATGTACATTTTAGATTTGTAATTGAAAATGAAATGTAAAGGGATGGGTTAGAATTAGACATTTCTTCTTAAGACACATCTGTATTTGCAAGGGAAAAAAACAAACATCATGCTTACTTGTTTAAATTAATAAGAAAATCTGCAACATAACATTGCATCATTTCCTTCTTTTTAAAATATTATACATTAAAAGTTTGTAATGCATTACATTAAAATTGGCAACTGTTTTATGAAGAATGTTTCAGCATCAGTTTTACTAGTTTTGGTTATAATATGCCAGCCAGACTGAGCATCCCAGTCTATTTTAGCCCTTTCAACCCCACCCAGGGATTTGATCCCAGTTAGTAATGCTCGTGAGTTTAATTTAGACCCTTTCAAATATAACTGTAGTATTATTAGTTGAATTACATCTGTCTTTTGAATGCTTTAGAAACGTTTCGTTGTGTGAGCTGGCAGGGAACTTTAATCACTGAATGATTGTCTCTCATATAAAGATATTGACTTGTCCACTGCACATCAAAAAGCAACATTTACCAAACATGGGTAAACAAGACTTGGACTTGAGTAACTGACAGGAGATATTTAGTTGGAGCCCGGATGTGTGGTGTCTGCGTTTCACTTTTGTGGGCAATTCCTGTACAATGGTATAACAGGTGCACCAATAATAGATCAACAATAATCCAGTTGAAGGTCACACAGACAAATGTGACAAAGGTGAACACCAAATCTAAGAACAGCTGCAGCTGGCATGTGTCGATTGCATATGCAGGATGTTCACAATTTCGTGGAGTTTGTTCTCCTTAAGTCTGCATGTTGTAATTACCATCCTGTTATTATCCTGGTCTTCCCAATATGGTGTCATGCATCTGTGCATGACACAACAAACCAACTACAGGCTATAGTACTTAACATTAAGCACAAAAGATTTAAACTGATTTTAATGCTTTATATTCCGGGTATGAATGTAGTTGTGCAACTATATAACATCTGTATTAAATGCATGTGCACATTTCTCCCTATGGCAATTCTGGATGTGATGTGTCCTGGTCAAAAGCTTTATTGTAAAGAGATGTTTCTTTACATCTATCTCATAAGAAGCCACTCGTTTAAGTGAATAAGTCTCTTTACCCTTTTATCCAAATAAACTGATTTCTACGAGTTCTGAATTCGAGTTCTTATTTCTCCCCATGTTCCTTAATTCATTTCCCAGGGCACCGAGTCTACAAAGAGTTGACTTTTTAAAAACAAGCAATCGGAGGAGAAAAAGAGCAGGCACACTTAAACTTCCTCAGATAAAAAGCTCTCATGATATACAGTACAAAACATTCTATAATGCATTCTGTCTCTAAGATCATGGAGCCAATGGACATTGGACAGTAACATGGTCTAGGCTAGTTTGCCTCCTGTGGTTTGTGGCCGTCTCCCATCATTACTCAGAACGTTATCAACCGGAGGGCTTATGTTTCCTGAATAGCCTCTTCTCTCTGTGGCTAATGTTGTTAGGTACAGAATTGAGGAGGACAATTAGTAAGAAGTGCAGCACATACCATCTGACGAGGGTATGGTAGGAAAAAGGGTATGGTTCGGGATATGGGTCTTCTATATTGATTTCCAAGTCAAGAAATCACAGATGATGTGCTGTGATGAATTTCAATTAAGGCTTAAATAAATACTTGATCTGTGCCTATAAAATTGGCATTCTGACTCAGTGTGATACCAGACAGGGGAACTCCCACACATCACTTGTGCTGTTAAAGCTGTTTATTCTGCAAATGTTATATAGAAACAAGTACATTTGTCTTGCTCGACATGCCCTTTGCTATAATGCAGAGTGATGGGAAATGTCATTGCTTTTTATGTTTTTATCCTTTCTATGACTTATTTAAGATTCACTGTGCTTTTTTGTAAGAAAGAGAGATAATGTGTGTGCATCTCTGCATCATCATTAGTGTTTTCTTGCTTTGCTTCAACCATAAATAATCTCTAGATGAGTAATTGGCTAAAGCATAAGAAGTATTCTTCCTCTCCATTCCCTCTGCTTAAAGGTGTCAGTTATATGCTTGATTCATTTAGTGAAGGAATTAATTTGATATATTATTTCATCTTTATTAACCAATAAACTAATACAAATTAACTTCTTAGTCAGATTTTTTTAAGGATTCCTGTGTTCTCTTGATTTGTGAAATAATTGATTTGAAAATGCACTTATAAAGCAGCAACAACTGCAGAACATTTTGCATCTTTGAATAGTTTGCATGCACGTGTTCAACTACAACATCAGTAGTAGTGCACTTCATCCTAAAAGACAGGATCTAAAAATCGATCTGTTAAACCACACGATGGTTACACGAGCAGCTCTGCTGTACGGTTTGGAGACAATGGCTTTGATTAAAATGTCATCTTATTTGTAAGTTACAAAGTTGGACAAGATTAAAAATGAGCACATTAGAGGCACAACACATTTTGGAAGATTATGGGACAAATCAGAGAGGACAGTTTGAGTTGGTTTGGACATATTAAAAGGAGAGACTATGAGTATATTGGTAGAAGGATGCTGGAAATTGAGCTGCCCAGGATTAGTAGGGGGAATGGTAGGCCCAAGAGAATGTTTTTAGATGTGGTGAGAGAGGATATGGGACAGAGGAAGATGAAGAGGACAGGGTTAAATGGTCATCAAATTATGACCTCTAAAAGGGGAAAGCTGAAAGGAAAAGTAAATGACCACAATGTAAAAAGTAATAGGCATGTCACTCCAGCTACACTGAAGGCTTTTGTCCATCTACAAGCTTATAAATACAAATAATTCTAACCAGATACTATGAAGGGTGTCTGAATGTATATCTGCTTTGCATCTCTATAAACCCTGCACTTATACAGAACTAGAGTATACAAGCAACATTTCCAAAAGATTCTGCTGCGCCTTTGAGTAGTGTACATGCATGTTTCCCGCCCCCCACCCCACCCAGACTACTTCAATAGACGTAGTGCACTTCATCCTTGAAGATGGAACTGTAAAACAATTCCTATGACCACAATGTATATATCTCTAAGCAGTTTACTCTCATTATCCATACTGTGCTCTCAGAGTGCTTTGGCTGCCCAGGAGAATGTGAGGTTAATGCTCTCACAAACGTAAAATACCTTAAGAGGAACTGCTAATAACAATATCTTATATGCCATATGTCATAAACTGCCGTTTAAGTCTTTAATGTACACATAAGTGCATTGGAATGCTGTTTGGAGTTGTTGAGTGCTAACACTTATGCTTTCTTGGTAATATCACAGCTACATAATTGTGCTCATCATACTGTAGCTCATTACATCAGAGTTAATAGGCAACATATGCTTTTAGCAGATTTGCTAAAACTTTGCAAGTTAAAGATTTCTCTGTAAAATTGTACTATAATTCAATTCAATTTATAAAGCGCTTTTAACAATAAGCATTGTCCCAAAGCAGCTTTACAAAAAACTTTTTATCCCAGATGAGTATATAGGGCTATAGGGCTACCTGATAGAAACCTATGCAAATATTTCCACATGTCAGCGGTCGTAACTATGTACGGAGTCAATTTCTTCAATTGTAATAAAGTAGCAAACATTTTTCTTTAAGTCTTCTATAGTAGAATGACTTGTGTGCTTAGGGTCGTTGTATTGAGTTCATAGATCATGGAGAGATATTCTGATGTTTTCCTTTTCTGATAATTCAGAATTCATCAGTGGTGGCAAGCCATCCTGCCCCTGATATATGTAACCGGCCTATACCATAATACTGCCACCACAGCATTTCACAGTTGGGATAGGGTTTAGACTGTATTGTATTTTTCCTTATTTAAATAAAAGATATATTAATATATATTTTATATATCTACAAATCATTCTTACAATAGTCTTCTGTGATTCTTGGATCTTTCAGAAGAGCAGTAGTATTCTCCTGGCAACTCAGCTATGTAAACTATTTTGTTTAGTGTTCCTTTCCTTGTGACCTTGGTATGGATTACACACTGTGATTTTCTTGGGCAAATACTCCTGACAGTCTCTCAGAGTTCAAATTCATAGGGAAGGTTCTGTAACCTTTTCCAGCCTAATGAGCAACACATTTATTATGGTCATCACATTTATTGATATCCAAAATTTGATGAACCAAATTTCAACTTCAAATGATTTGCTAATCCCAACGGTTTATATATTTTTGCCAGTCACAGATATGGAGCTTGTCACCATCAATCTAAGCGTGCTTTGTACCAGCACTGTGGGAGGCCCAAACCTATCTATTTAGCACTGAAATAAACACTAGGTAAACCATTAGCAAACATTATATTTCATTTGCTTGTAGTCTGGCATCCAATATGTGTTGGAGTGTGTTTAGTTAATTAATTTGTAAATGACAAAATACATTGGCAACAGGTTAAATGTCGCAAAAAGGAATACTGCAAATTTTAAAGACTTTATGGTTAATGCATGTACTGTTATCATTAGCTTGCCATTCCCAGACAGAGCTATTCTGAATGTGTGTGGGGATGGGAGTGAGGGGTAAAATGGAAAACATACGAAAATAAATATTTATACGATTGTGTCAGACATGATAAATTTTACATATAAGCTCTGGGGTGTGCCAGACTAGAGAAGACTAGTTAGATATATAGCTAACATTAAATAACATTAGACAAATATATAGAGTTAACCAACACAAGATGACTACAAACAGAAGCCTCAATCTTTGTACTTTTATATTTCATCTGAATGATTTGGGTGGATGCCCTTTCTGACGCAACCCTCACCATTTACCCGTGCTTGGGACCGGCACTAGAAATACACTGGCTTCTGCGCTCTAATAGCTATTTTTTTACTATTATAGGATATACACTATATTTCCAAAAGTATTTTCTCACCTATTCAAATGATCGGAATCAGGTGTTTTAATCACTTCCATGGCTACAGGTGTATAAATGCTTCAGCATATCAAGACATTTTGGACAAATCCATGCTACCGACTTTGTGGGAACAGTTTGGAGCTGACCCCTTTCTCCAACAATATGACTGTGCACCAGTGCACAAATCATGGCCCATAAAGACATGGATGACAGAATCTGGTGTGGATGAACGAGACTGGCCTGCACAGAGTCCTGACTTTGTCCCGATAGAACATCTTTGAGAGGAATTAGAGTGGGGAGTCCTAGCCAGGCTTTCTCAAACCAACATCAATGTTACTTCCCAAATGCCCTTCTGGAATAATGGTCAAAAACTCCCATAAACACACTCCTAAACCTAGTGTGCAGCCTTCCCAGAATAGCTGAAGCTGTTCTAGCCGCAAAAGGTGGGCAGACGTCATATTGAACAGTATGGATTAGCTTGTATGTGAGTCAAGGCAAGTGAGCGAATACTTTTGGAAATATAGCGTATTTTCATGCACTTAGTAACATTTATGATTAGTAAGAAAGGCGCAAAGAAACAATATAATGTATTTATTCCTGTGATAATGTCAAGAAAAGTCATGTTTAAAAATTGTGTAATGCTAGCTGACAGAACTGAGAAACAGTAATGTGTAGACTTATTTTACTGGCCAGATGGCCGGGTTGTGAGGGCTAAGTGATATTAAATATTGTTTTTCCCAGAAGTCCATCTCAAATTGGACCAATTTTATTAATAAGGCAGGGACTCCAGAATGAACAACAGGTGCTAAACCTGCTGGGTAATATTCCAAAGGCAGAATGAGGCATAATGAACAGCTGCCATGGGAGACAATGTTGTAGCCTTTACCATATTAGACACAGGCCTGAAGCCTCTGCTGTAGCTAATGCAATAATAGTAGTATTGATCACTGATCCCAGATTAGAGACATCAGGACATTTTCGAGCTTGACATAATTGTGAAGAAAACCATTTTTCTCTTCTTTTACAAAATCAACAGCATTTCAGAAAACCATGTCTTTGGAAAAGAGACGTTTCTGTGAATAGAATTTATACAGAAAATTGTGTCTCTCTTGTAAGCAGCATATTAACTATAAAGGGACCTTATTTAACATTGCATTTTGGCTTTTCCTTTGGAGCCAAGATTTCTAGTTCATAATCCACATAATGTGCTTTGCTGTTCCCTCCCAGGGTTTCTTGAATTGTTTCAAAATGCGTGTGACATTCTTACTACATTGCTCAATAAAAAAAAAAAATAAATAAATAAATAAATAAATAAATGGAGCATGTAAACAATGCAACTCCAAGTCAGTCACACTTGTGTGAAATCAACCTGTCGAGTTAGGAAGCAACACCAATTGTGAATCTGTTTCTTGCGCAAATAAAACAGTAATAGTGTGAGGAGGCATTTCCTTATAGCATGCACAGCCCTCCTGTGCTAGAAAGAGGTTCCCTGACTGACATTAGATACGGGGATGAGATACTCAGACCCATTGTGAAACCATATTCTGGCGCAGTGGGGCCTGGGTTCTTTCTGATGCCTCACGTGGCTGAATTGTGTCCACAGTTCCTTCATGATCCTTTGATCATTTTCCTTCTAGTCATTGATGCTTTGGACTAGCTTGCCTATTTCCCCATACCTGAATCCAATCGAGCACAATCTGGGACATCATATCTCATGACATTTACCAAAGCCATGTTGCACCACAGACTTTCCAGAAGATGACTGATTCTTTAATGCAGGTCTGGGAGGAGATCCCTCAGGAGAGCATCTGCTGCTGCATCAGGAGCATGCTCAGGCATTGTAGGGAGATGATATATACTGTGCATCTCTCTTATACAGATTTATGCCCAGGAGGACCACCAATTATGCAATATTTGCACAGAGACGCACAGATGGAGAAATAGAAATGGTTAAAGTGTCTTTGTGGATTTAGAGACGTAGAGAAAGTGTACGATAGGTTATGAGAGTGGAACTGTGGTATTATATAAGGAAGTCTGGAGTGACAGTGAATGTAGTCATTATGTACAGCCAGAATGGAGTGGGTGGAGAAAAGAGTCAAGAGTCTTAAGGGGTTTATGTTTTGCTGCAAGACTGAAGAGAAAAGTTCTACAAGACTTTCCCCATGTAATGATACCAGCCCCGCTGCAGTGCCGGTGGAGGAAGATATGAAGATGAGGAGATAAAAAGTTGGACAGGATTAGAAAACAGGAACAGCACATGAAAAGGACTATATTGGTAGAAGGATACTGGAGATGGAGCTAATAAAAAGGTTTACTGTTGATATTAGTTAGATAAAAGATGGGTATGTCTCTTCATGTGGATTTATAGGATTACAGGGTTTGAGGGTATATGGAGGTGCGTCAAACATGATCTTCAATCTGCTGTAGTATTTACAGTATTTTAAACAGCTTTTAGGAAAGACAAATACATAATTCTTCAATATAATCAAAACAATCAGTTTACATTCAAAACTCATCGTAGTCTTCATCAGATCCAGATCTTTCTTTATACTTGTGTGAAACTTTTCTCTATCCAATCATACATACTTCAGCGAAACACTATTTTTTCCATACTGTGCACAAATCTTCAACGATTATCAGCACCAGACACACCCTCAGAAAAAATAAATAAATCACTGCATGATGCTTTTCTTTCATGAAAATCAGAAGCACTATTGCCTTGCACCACAGACACAAATGAACATGTTCAAATAATTACATTTTTATTTATATATATATATATATATAGCTAGCGCTTTTTACAATGGAACATTGTCACAAAGCAGTGTAACAAGGATTTACAGTTTATAAATATAAATTTGAGCTTTAAATAATTAACTCACACGATTATAATTATATTTTATATAAAGTGAACTCCAATAAAAGTTCATACTTTTATGATCTGTGAAATGTTTCCATTACTGCATGTTTTGTTGCAATAATTCTTTTCCATTATATACAGTATATGAAAGGGCAATCTAAAAGCCACAGCAAAAAGATAATCATGATATAATATGACCAAGCTGTATGATAATTAATAAGCTAATGTTTTATTGGTCCCTCAAGCTTGCCGTGCCTAGATAGTTTGTTTCTATCTCTTTGTGGTACTCAATGTGGAACATTAAACTGGAATTACGGTCAGCCTGCTGTGCCTAATTGAGCTGATTAAAGCACACATCTTCCAGCAAATTGAGAGATATTTTCACAAAGCATGGCTTGTTGTTTCTTATGCTTATTAGTTTACTTCACTGTTTTCATAATCATGCTTTGATACAATAAGCATTGCTTTGTATGATGCTCTTACCTAAAATATTTCATAACCCAACAAACACCAACACAAATAAGTGGGAATTTGAGTTTGTGATTTTCTGAAAATAGATATTTTTTTATCTTTGTTTAACTGTTATATGGACAGGATGCATCGTTTCATTTTATTATTAAACCACAGTAACCCCACCTATTTTACATCAGTAAAAAAAAAAATAAAATAAATCAATAAATTGGGTTTGTTGTTGTTCCTGGAACTATATCCATCAATATGATTAGGGCCAGCAGTCATTATTTCCAATTAGATCTATAGTTTCTATATGGTGCCACCTTAACTGCGACTATGTAAAACATTATCTGGATAGAAACGTTGCATGTTCCCATTTAGGGTTCGGGTTAAGGTCCCCTTGCACATTTTATTCGCTTTGTTGACAATTTTCAGGAGCGCCAGCAAATGCTGATAAAGACCTGCATTGTGAGTGTAGTGGACAAACCAGAAACCCAGCTCTAAGTGGCAGAAGAGTCTAAAAGCATACAATCATACAAAATTGTAACTTAATATAAGCTTTTACCTGCTCAACATGTTTATATCCAGCAAGTTTTAGAGAACAGAATCTTTATGATTCAGCAGCAAAATCCCATCCAATTTAAAATGTAAAAACATTACACATTTATTAATATTATTCTGCAAATAGCCATCTATTTGTTCACACTCAAAGGCACTTAAGTCTATATCTGGTATATGTTGCCTTCTGCTAGGAAGTAGACATATCAGTACATTATATAAGAGCCAACTGCGATGAACTCTCTTTATACTTATCTAGTTAATATATAAATATCATCTTCAGTTGCATTACAGTGATGTATACTACATCTAGATCTGATTCTATAAGATAGATATTGTCTCTTTAAATGTTTCTCAGTTCAGCATAATCATAAAACATAATATCTTTACAATGTAGAGAAAGGCATTCTTTACAGTTACATGGTGTTTTTTTATCTTGCAGATTGTTGCTTTTGTGTCTCTCTTTTTCATCTTGGTGTCCATCACCAACTTCTGCCTTGAGACCCATGAGGCCTTCAATGAAATCAAAAACCGTACTAAAACGATTACAACTGGCAACGTTACCAAGCTGGTATACACTCAGGAGGTGGTGACAAATCCTGCTCTTACACTGGTGGAAGGCATCTGTGTGGTGTGGTTTACATTTGAGTTCCTGGTGCGCATCATCTGTTGTCCTAACAAGCTGCTCTTCATCAAGAATATGCTGAATATCATTGACTTTGTGGCCATTTTGCCCTTTTACTTGGAAATTAGTCTGAGCAGACTCTCCTCCAAAGCTGCCACAGATGTGCTTGGATTTTTGCGAGTGGTACGTTTTGTGCGGATCCTGCGGATCTTCAAGCTGACCCGTCATTTTGTCGGGCTAAGGGTGCTTGGCCACACGTTGCGTGCCAGTGTTAACGAATTCTGCCTCCTCATCATCTTTCTTGCTCTTGGTGTCCTCATCTTTGCCACGATGATCTACTATGCAGAGCGCATTGGTGGAGAACCTGACGATCCATACACAAACAGCCACACTCATTTCAAGAACATTCCAATCAGCTTCTGGTGGGCTGTGGTCACTATGACCACACTGGGTTATGGAGACATGTATCCTCAGACCTGGCTGGGCATGATGGTTGGTGCACTATGTGCATTAGCAGGTGTTCTAACTATTGCCATGCCAGTCCCTGTTATTGTAAACAATTTTGGGATGTACTACTCCCTGGCCATGGCAAAGCAGAAGCTGCCCAAGAAAAGGAAACGCCACCACCGAAATCCAGACACAGTTCTGGATTCAGTTTCATTTGGAAAATCTGAAAGCAACTCACATAGGAATAGCACCCAGAGTGACACATGCCCTCTTGCACTGGAGGAAAATATTGCCAGGAAATGTTCAGGTAAATCACTCACATAGACCGAACAAAAATACGGATCTGTGCAATTGTATTTGTTGTTTACCTTTTCTTTTTGTTAGACTCAAAGCAGAATGGAGATGCTAACATAGCTCTATCAGAGGATGAGCCACTTTCCCCAAATGAGAGATGGTCACTCCGCCGCTCACACAAGCGAGACAAGTGCAGAAGAGAGGGTACATCTTTCCTCCTGAAATCTGGAGATTTTTCCTGCAGCACCGATCCCACAATGTGTTCAGGTACAGAATAAAACCTTAAATAAAAATGATTTTACATTTTAAGAATTTAAGACATTTTAAGAATGTTAAATACATTTTTGCTGGCCTGTATTAATCTGTTAAAACCAGGGGAGTAGCACCAAATTCAGCTCCATCTACACATTTCTCACTCCAACATTCACTTATTTATTCCTTTGCCTTCGGTTCTTAACTTCTGCGTTATACGTATCTCAAATAGGTTGTTAGATGAGAACTTTCATTACTACAGCATATACTGTATACTGTTAGGGCCACTTTAAAGTTGACCTCTTTACTGAAAATGGGACAGAAATTTGCATGCCCTCTTGTTGGGACTGAACAATTTAGCAGCTTCAATTCACTAAGCATGCATGCCTTTGAACTGTTGGAAGATTTGAATCCGGGGAGCGAACCAGTACAACTTTCTTGCTGTAAGGTGACAGCACTACCTACCTACTGTGCCTCCATTCCGCCTGAAAATTACTTACTAAATAAGTTCATTTAGAGGCAGTTCAAGGGCCATCTACCAAGAAGGGCCCGGTGTTGGCAGGTCATCTATTCCCCCCGGTCAGTCACGCATTGATAAAACAATTAATGTACTGTTGGAGAAGGGTATTTCTCCCATCATGAAGAAACATTATCCTTATAAACCTGTATCTTATCAAATAATTAAACTTTTCTAATAAAGTTTAATCTTTAGGGATTACCTCAGGTAACTTATAGTAGGTGTAACTACAGGGTCACAGTGAATGCTAATTACACTGATGTGTAACCAGTGTACTAGCAAATGAGCAGGATAAGTAGGCACGTTCATAAAGCATATCATTCATTATTACTAAATGCTTTTAAGTTAATATATTTTCCTGTCTACTGCATCTGAGACAAGAAGACAAAGCTAAGTTTTTCTGGTATTTTCAATGACAAAATAAATCCTGTTTGTTACATGTTTGATTACTGCTGATTAAACACCTACTGTTGACCATATCACCTTTTCTTTTAAATATACTCTATTTTAGTAAAAACAGCAACAATAGCAGCTGTGACCATGCAGAAAATGGAAATAAAAGGCATTTTCTTTATGATCAGTTCTCTGTATGCTGTTGCAAATTAAAGACAAATCCAATATTTCTCAAACTCAGTGTTAAGAGTCATCATGTCTACCATGCCAGATACACCAGATAACCAGCGACTTCATCATGCACTTCTGTTTAACTCCTTGTTAACACAAAACCTAATCAGCCAATTACATGGTAGCAATTAAATGCACTTCAGTTTTTATACATGGACCAGGCAACATACTGGACTTCAAACTGAATCATCAGAAGGAGGAAACTGCTGATCAGAGATATATATATATATATATATATATATATATAATTATTCTTTTTAACACACACACAATGTTAAAAGAATGGTTAGTAAATGAGAAAATATCCACCAAGTGGCAAAAATGCTTTGTTGGTGCTAGAGGCCAGCAAAAATGGCTAGGAATTGTTTGAGACAATAGAAAGTCAGCAATAATAATCACTTTTTATGGTAAGACATACAGAATAGTAACTCTGAATATAAAGGGGTTAGACAATGAAACACCTGGCTTTAGACCACAATAATGTATTAGTATGGTGTAGGGCCTCCTTTTGCGGCCAATACAGCACTAATTCGTCTTGGGAATGACACATACAAGTCTTGCACAGTGGTCAGAGGGATTTTAAGCCATTCTTCTTGCAGGATAG
>JAOUQT010000028.1:3284550-3295546 GCA_025769995.1 Xyliphius kryptos | reverse complement strand
GAGAAGGAGGGCAAATGTAGAGAAGAGGACAAAATGGTGGAAGTTAAGAAAGGAGGAATGCTGTGAGGAGTTCAGAAGGGAGTTAAGAAAGGCTTTGGGTGATAGCAAAGAGCTTCCAGATGACAGGGTAGCAGCAGCAACAGTGATTAGACAGACAGGCAGGAAGGTACTTGGTGTGTCATCTGGACATATGAAAGACAGTAAGGAAACCTGCTGGTGGAACAAGGAAGTGCAGGAGGTTATTCATAGGAAGAGGTTGGCAAAGAAGAAATGGGACAGGAAGAGGACTAAAGAGAGTAAGCAGGAATATAAAGAGATGAAGCGTAGGACAAAGAGAGAGGTAGCAAAGGCCAAGCAGAAGGCCTATGATGAGTTGCACAAGATGTTAGACAGTAAGGAAGGTGAGAAGGAGTTGTATCGCCTTTCAAGGCAGAGAGATAGAGTGGGAAAGGATGTGCAACATGTCAGGGTGATCAAGGATAGAAATGGATTTTACTGACAATTTAGGAGCGGGTGAGGGAAAGATGGGAGGAATATTTTGAGGAGCTGAATGAATGACAGGGAAAGAAGAGTGGAAGGCATAGAAATAGTGGAACAGGATATAGTAACGATTAGCAAGCATGAAGTAAGGAAAGCTTTGAAAAGTATAAAAAAGAGAAAAGCAGTCGGACCTAATGACATAGCGATAAAGGTTTGGAAATGGGAGTGTCATTTTTGACTAGATTATTTAATGAGATTTTTGATAGTAAATTGATGCCTGAGAAATAGAGGAAAAGTGTACTTGTACCAATTTATAAGAACAAGGGTGATGTTGTAGCAATTACAGGGGCATACAGTTAATATATCACACAATGAAGATTTGGAAGAGAGTTGTTGAAGCTAGGCTTAGACAAGCAGTGACGGTCAGACAGGAATCACCGTGGACTATGGTGTTTGCAGATGACATTGTTATCTGTAGTGAGAGCAGGGAAGAGCTAGAAAAGAACTTGGAGTGGTGGAGGTATGCTCTGGAAAGAAGTGGAATAAAAATCAACATTTGTAAGACAGAATACGTGTGTGAATGAGAGGGAGGCGGGTAGAACTGTCAGGCTACAGGGAGAAGTGGTCACAAAGGTGCAGGAGTTCAGATACTTAGTATCAACTGTCCAAGTAGGTGGGAAGTGTGGAAAAGAGGTGAAGAAGAGATTACAGGCAGGATGGAGTGGATGGAGAAAAGTGTCGGGAGTGATGTGTGACAAAAAGGTTGCAGCAAAAGTGAAAGCAAAGGTTTATAAGATAGTCAGACCAGCCTTGTTCTATGATTTGGAAACAGTGGCACTGACTAAGAGACAGGAAGCAGAGCTGGAGGTGGCAGAGCTTAAGGTGTTGAGGTTCTCATTAGGAGTGACCAGGATGGACAGGATTAGGAATAAGAAAATCAGAGGGACAGCACAGGTTGGAAAATTGGGAGACAAAGTTAGAGATTAGATGGTTTGGACATGTGCAGAGAAGGGACAATGGATATATTAGTAGGAGGATGTTAGAAATTGAGCTTCCAGGCAGGAGGAAGAGAGGAAAACCAAAGCGGAGATATATAGATGAGGTCAATGTAGACATGCAGGTAGTTGGTGTGAAAGCAGAAGATACAGGGACAGAGTGAGGTGGAAAAGACTGACATGCTGTGGCAACCGCTGATAAAAGGGAGAGGCCGAAAGAAGAAGAAGAAGATCACTGATGTCACTTGATATCTCTAAGGGAGTGTCCATACATTCAGAGAATGTATCCGTGATCTCATTCTTTCGGAATCCAAAGCTTAGCCAGAGATAATGGTTGAAATGTAGAATGAATTTCGAGCTCTCACTTCACCACAACAGACTGGTGCAGAGTTTGCAACAGTGCAACTGATTTAGGGTCAAGTAGGCACACAGATCTCTCAACCATGATAAGGTGCAACCTTCCAAAACAGTTTTATTTAAATAAACATTTCAGTTTCATTGCATTGGTCTATTCACAGCTCTTCACTTTTTAAACATTTTGATAAATTACAGTCTCATTCCGAAATGTCAACATTTCTCTCATCAATATATTACACACAATACTCCGTAATGCTTAAGTCAAAGAAATGGTTTGATTTTTTTGAAGAATTATATAAAAAAACACAAAAGTATTCACAGCATTTGCTCAATACATTGCTGACGCCCATTTGAAGCAATCACAGGCTCAAATACTGTTGTGTTTGATACTTAAAGCTTGGAACACATATTTTTGGTTTTAATTTCTGTTTTAATGCTTGGGTCGGATGTTAGTAGAATTCATTGTAAAGCCGTTATCAGAACTAAAGATGATACTACTAAATATTAATACTAGTTAATTAATTAATACTAGTTCAGTGATTAACAGAAAAACTAAATGTGTAAACAAAGATATTTAAGTTTGTAAACGATTATTGAGACACTGTTATTTTTGTAAACAGCCAATTATATTTTTTTCTTCCTTTTCCGTCCCAGGACCAATAAAGTGTACTCAATCACATAAACTGGAAATTAGATTGAGGAAACAAAAATAAAATAAAAAATAGGGAGCATTGGAATCTATGGCACATAGTGGATTCAAACCTACAAGTTGAGTCTATGCACACATACAGCACTAACTTGCAGTGCTAGATGGGCAGTGGAGGCAACACAGCCTTAACAGAGGGATGCCAGCTATACAAACAGTGTGGCAGTCTAAAGCCAATGAAGTTTGGCCCGTTTGTTTGTTATTGGCCCAGTGGTGTCAGGGCATCCGCGTTGCCCCCACACTGGATCTTCAAACCCTAGATCTTCTTACTGTGAAGCCACAGCACTATCCACTGCGCCACTGTGCCGCGCTGAACTAACATTAAAACTAGGAAAAGGGGTAATCACACCAGGCGCTTAATCGTTCCTTGCCTTAAAGTACCTTGAGTGAACGACCCTACACGCATCCCTGCCTACGTGTTCATAAGAAAGATGCAGGTCTTCATCTGTGGCGCTGATTAGCACTTGGGCACTGATTCGATGTATATCATGTCACCGTCTGCCATCTTCCAAATGCCTGCCGGGCAGGAACCTGCCCTAGGCCTGACAGTGGCATCTGCTTCGACTACATTTTTAGATATTGTCATAGCTTTCTGTAAATTGAGATTTTAATAATAGTGAATGATTTATTAAAAGCTAAGCTAAGCATTAGGGTATGTATGTGTCCCTGTGTTCATGAAACTATAACCCACTGAAAACCACTATTGGGAGCATGTACAAATCTGTGGACATTAGGTCACAATGTTCTTCCAATTAGTCCTTCTGGTGTGATTGAAAGAAAGACTAGGAGACTCACATCTAAAGACATAATAAAGGTGTCAGTGTGGCCAGAAGACCACAGGCTGTGGTAATAATAGAGAAATATATTACCCAATTGCCACTGCCAGTATAACAAGAATTCTTGTTGTAATGTGAGGCTGATATTAAGAGACAATAGTTCTCTATAAACGGTTTAGGCTCTAACTGTAATTTTATAGCTTTTTGTCACATGTTTAGAAAGAAAACTCGACTAAAGCTTTATCGCCTGTCAACACAGTGCAATTCATTCATTAACCATTATTCACTGAAAAAAAATGAAACAAGTGCTTGAGAATGAACTCTTTATTGATATTTAGTGATAGTCCATATACAGTAGATAGACATTTAACTCGTTTTTTCCAGTGTATCAGGAATACTGTACAATATAGATGACACTGACATCAGAATGAGTCCTTCGTACAGCTACGAGTTTGGTTAGCAATTATTGTTCTTTTCACCTTAATAAGCATGGTATGGGGCGGTGTGGGGTCATATCAAGTGAAAATGGCAAATGTTATGGTAATTATTCATTTTGTGATAACAGCTACACAGGAAATAGACGTGTACCAAAATGACTTCAACATGATATCACCTCACACATCTGTCCCACCATGTTTCTATGGGGCACATGTGCCTGCAGAAATATTGCTTTTAGCACCTACACCTACTACAGCACAGACACAGAGACATCATTTTAGGATAAAAACAAAAACTAATGAAAACGTGTGATTGTGTATTACTGTGATTTAGAAAATAAGAATTTTGCACTAAATAACCAAAATACATTTACATTCACTATTAAAGATTAAAAAGTACACACTTCCAGAGTGTATTCCTTTATACTGTATAATATCTTCTTTATTTTTCATCTTCGCCTCTTTTACATTTCAACACATACATTGTGTTGTTTTACTTAGATTCTAGATATCAATAAATATTGGTCAATAATATAACTGACCAACACTGAACGTTGTCAGAATAAATTATGAAGTGCAAGAGGTTCGGACTTTATTACAAACGGTAGCAGCAATATGAGCATATTGAAGGGAGCACACTGAATAGGGTTTAAATGAAGTTAAATCATACTGCATGATTACATCAACTTCAACAACTTAACAAACATTACTAAGTCCAGAGAACATACAGTACAGTATAATAACATGGTCCCAAGCCTCTTTCACTCTGAAGATCCAGTGAAACCAACACTATTCCTATTATTAACTATAAAAATCTAATAAAATCAAATAAATAAAATAAAAAAACACACACACTGCTTTTTTTTCAACATAAACTCTGACACATCAGACTCTATCGTTACACACAATACATACACACATATACATACATTTACAAAATAGATATTCTAAGTTTACAATGTACATCATTGATAATCAGTAATACATGAATACACATTTGTATAGTTATACAGTATTTAATTCTCACAGTCATTTAACAAAATATACACTGATATTTACAGGTTATTATATTGAGAATCACAATTTACATACATGTACATAATAACTTGCTCACAAACACCATGGCCTCCAGCACCATTTACATATTACACTGCTTTAAATAAATATCCCTTACATTTAAATAAATTAGCTACAATAGGACTCACCTATTGTCCTTGTCCTATTCAATGAAAATCTCCAAAATAAAGGCCCCAAACCTTTATTTACTTTGATTGACTATATATATAGCTGTCCTTGTGCAATTCTAGATTGTCCTAAATATTGTAACCCTGAATGAGAATATTAAGTAAATTATAGAATTTACTACTGGAATGTGTGATATAAATTTGATATAAATCCAGGTTTTTTAAAGGTATCAGCAAGTCTAATTCAAAGCATTTTAATATCCCCTTTAATGCCATAAATATACCTAAACACAATCAGCCTCTCGAAATCAGACATGGTTGTCCTGTGGTATATATCGTTGTGGACCGATTTATTCTCTCATAAATAGTCCCGGACTGTTAACTGTGTTCTTTAAGTAGCAGGCAAGTACACGGGAATCTGGTTTTGTCTTTTCCACAGGTGAAATATTTAGAAATATGTAAATTAAAAAGCACTGCATTAGATGCAATTAAATGCCTTCATTAGATGCATATGAATGATGCTGGAAAATAAACATTTTAATGCCAATTGTAATCAAATGTGATGCTTCTTTAATGTCATTTTAAAGCCTTGATTTGTTTTGTAAAATATTACATTTAATGACTTTGAACTATTGGTAATACCCAGCAGAAACCCTGAAATCACATAAGGAATGCTTAGTCCATGTTATTGACATGTGTGTCATTTCTGTTTGTGTAGCTCTCATTTGTCATAGAATTGCAAATATTTAATGTACGTTTTGACATTCAGGAAAATAAACAGTGAGTCTTTACTTTTGTATAATGTTTGTGCCATCTTTATTTATCAGCTATGCTAGTGTGTGTTGCTAATGTAGTATTAAAGCCATCCTCTTGTCAGTCTGTTCCTAGAAAATACCTCAAAAGTAGGGTCTCACATATTGGAGAAATAATGGGCATGGCTCACAAAATGGGACCATGTTACAAGAATAATCATAAGCAGGCAATTACATTTCTGAGACTCTGTCGAGGTGAAAGTAGAGACACAGATTCTGTAAAGGTAAAAGCAGAGACACAGATGTGCCTTCGAATGGCTTTTCATCAGTCAATGAGGACACGTTGTGGTAAATATGTGCTATTACACACTGAAACATAAATGAACTGAAACTCAAAAAAAGTTCTTATATATTATGGTGTTAGCAGTAATTTGTCATTCTGTAATCATTATTGATGCTTTCATTTCAGAACTAATCTATGATATATTTTAGTAAATTCCATTTTAAAAAAAGAACCTGGGGACAATAAAAGCCCTGCACTTGTTTGTTCCTTATTGGTACAAAGGTTTGTCGCCTGGGGTTCCACAAAACCTGTCTATGTGCAGCAGTTTCATGCTGGGATTTATGGGTTTTCCAGCCTCCACCTCTCCCAATGAGAATTTGTTAGCATGGTGTCTGGGACACGGCTCCCTGGGGATATGCCGCTGTGAAGCCGGCTGCTCGGGTCTATTTTTACACCACCAGTCATCATGGCAGTCGCAGGAGGACCGAGCACAGAGCTGGCAAGTGCTCAAATACTCTGCTGCATTGTGTGCCAAGAAGTAGAACTGGTGTATATTGTCAAATGAAGATGTGCTTAATGAATAAATTAGATGTCACTCTGATGACAGTCTATGACACAAAAACTATATAAAAATAATATGTCTATAAATCTAGCATGTTTTGTTTTCCAAAATCCTATTCGTTTGAATTGAAACCTTTGGGCGCTCATAAACAGACAGGTGCAGTCTGCACAGGCAGTAACTTTAGTGCAAGTCGTGTAAAGCGATTGTTACACTACAAATTATTTTGGTGTAAATTTAACATCTACAGGATGTAATGGAAACTTTTTTTGCAGTATTGCAGAAGTGGAAGCTATTCTCATGAACCTTGAATAACTGCATATGTTACTTTCTAAAAGAAAACAACACAAAGGGCAAATGTTATTTTTGTGCTAGAAAGCCTTTCTTTAAAAATGTTAAGTAAGAATGTTTTAGCTTGTTAGACTGGTGTAAAGTCTCCCAAAACTAGGCTAAAAACATATTAACTGGTAGTAGAAGAAGAATAAGAGAGACAGAGAGAGAGAGAGAGAGAATTATGCTCACTCTACTACTTAACATTGACGCTTGTGCTTCAGTGCTTTTGGGAAACTGGGCCTGGATATTTAGAGAACAGGTACAAATCCTACCGAATCTTTACCCGAAAGACATTATTACTACAAACTCGATTCCAAAAAAGTTGGGACAAAGTACAAGTTGTAAATAAAAATGGAATACAACGATGTGGAAGTTTCAAAATTCCATATTTTATTCAGAACAGAACATAGATGACATATCAAATGTTTAAACTGGGAAAATGTATCATTTAAAGAAGAAAATTAGGTTATTTAAAACTTTGTGACAACAACACATTCCTGATGTTTAACTGCCCATGCCACACACACGAATGCAACCCCATACCATCAGAGATGCAGGTTTCCGAACTTTAGTCCGAATGACATGGCGTCCATGATTCCCATGAAGAACTTTGAATTTTGATTCGTCTGACTACAGAATAGTTTTCCACTTTGCCACAGTCCATTTTAAATGAACCTTAGCCCAAAGAAGACGTCTGTACTTCTGGATCTTGTTTAGATACGGCTTCTTCTTTGAACTAGAGAGTTTTAGCTGGCAACAGCAAATAGCACAGTGAATTGTGTTTACAGATAATGTTCTCTGAAAATATTCCTGAGCCCATTTTGTGATTTCCAATACAGAAGCATGCCTGTATGTGATGCAGTGCCGTCTAAAGACACAAAGATCATGGGCACCCAGTATGGTTATCCACCCTTGATCCTAAGGCACAGCGATTATTCAAGATTCTATGAATCTTTTGATATTATTCACTGTAGATGATGATATGTTCAGACTCTTTGCAATTTCACACTGTTAGGATTCTGTTCTGTGTGGATTTCCTCCTGCGTTTGCGTGGGGTATCTCTGGGTCTCTTCCTCCTACATTCAAAAGACAAACGTGATAGGTTAATTGGTGTATCTAAATTGCCCATTAGTCTGACACTTAGGTTGCAAAAGCATTCATAATACTCATCACATGTATTTATGACAAGCCTTTTTATAAATATGTTTTTGGTGCTTCAGCTTTGAAGCCTCCGCTGTCACCACATATACCTTTATGGTAACATGGTTCATCAATAACCAATATTTCAGTAAACAATATTGAGAATATTTATATAATATTCCATTATACAATGATACATACACTGTATTTCAAAGACTTGCTTGGGGAACAGCGCAGTGAGAGCAAAAATCCTCCACATGTGACAAGGTGGAGGACTTTGCTCAGGCCATGTTGTGCCACTTTTAATCCCCCGGGGCAAAGAAGTAGCCTGAATAATAGGACACAAGATGTGCGCTTTGTATACAATTATATTGTGGACTTTAGGCCCCTGGCAGGTGAAAGAGGCTGAAGCAGGTAGGCTTTATGGGTCTTTGTACTTACAGGGCCAAAACATCAAACCTAAAGATGAGTTAGCAGCTCTGGACCTCAAGGTACTATATGATGCGTGAATTCAGCTAGACTTTCGCTTCACCAAAGAGACGATTAGCGTAGGTACAAGCAGCGCACCAAACCCCAGAGAGCCACATTGAAACCACGACCTGAGATGTCACATCATGCCCAGACACTCAAAGCCGGATCAAAGGATTTCCCGGACTCAGTCTCAGAGCTACCCTGAATTGGGAACCCATGACCCACTACACCCTCACTGCATGCGTAGATTCAGGGTCAGCTGAGTCATGTATATACGATTTGGCATATATACTATGGCTTCTGGTGCAGCGGCTTAGGCACACGCTACCGGCTATATATCTATTGATGGGAGATTAGTAGTAGCAGGGCCCATTACCAGTTGTACACGCCCAGTCATCCTACAGCTAAGGTATCATCAGGAGACCATTGCACTACTTTTAACCGGGCACCACATCTATGCGTCATTATGGCTTATCCCTGGTTAAAGCAGCACAATGCAATCATGGAGTGGTCTATGTTGGTTGTGTATGCATGGTGATCTCAGTGTATGGGACAGTGTGAGATCTTGTCCTTGAAGATAGCTTTCCACAAAAGCCTAAATGCCCTAGTCTAATAATGGGAAACCTGCCCAGGAACCCCAGAAGCCTAGGGACCAAGTATTGGGTGTCGCCAAAAATAATGTTAAAGAACAATGTTTAGATATCAGTAAATAAACCTCTTTCTACTTACAGAATAAAGTTTCTTACTAAAATATCACATAGGAAATATTTTGCTTAGGGCTATTTTTTACTTTTTGTAGATTTATGGCATAATCGTCCCATATACTGTAAGTATGTGTAAAAATGATTCAGTCCCCAAATTCTGAAGGGACAGAAATCTCACAAATACTTGTAATAAATGTATTGCACCACTTCTAAATGTAAATCAAACCCAGTCTGACTAGGGCTTAAGATTAACTGTCTTGGGTAATGGCTAGATTGTAATTTCTTTACACCAGTCTTTCCTCTGAGTTTTGACGAGTTTAACCTGAAGAAAAGAGCTTCATTTATCTGTAAAAGCTTATTATAGGACATATTTCATACTACCAGTAGACCTCGGATAGTAATAGAAACCCTTCATCGTCTAACATGCACTTGTTTTTTATTCACAGGTGCCATTATTATGGTCATTCATCACCTCACTAAACACACTGATAAGTTTTCAAGGCACAATGGAGGGATTTATGGCGTGTAACTCTTCTTTATGATATAACCTATATTGCAGTGGCCGCCCTTGCTGCAGTAAAAGGGCCGGCATGAGCCACAGTGCCGCAGTAAAGCCTGATTTTATCAACATAGTCTGAGAGCTGTGATTCGTTTAGAATAGATGAAGCCAACCACTCGCAGACACATTACATTCTTCAGACTTGCAGTCCATCATGATACGTAAAAGGGCACATTAGTCGAGCGCCTCGTTTTCTTCGCTCTTTTTTGTTTCCTCTTTTGCCCGGCGCTGGCATGTTGATTCATCCTTTGAACCCTCGTTCTAAACAATTGTAACATTCCTATCTGTGGATTTTTACAGCAACTCAGCATGTGACTTAGATTCATTTATACTTGCATTTGTTATAGTTATGAGCTAATTAATAATTGCACATTTGCACATTATCTACAGCATGATTGTGCAGCCCAAAGAGAATAAGGTGTCTGGCATGATAAATTACACTCAATAGAGTTTTTACTGTTTAATCAGTCTCAGTTATTCAAAGTAATTGAACTGCATGATGGGAAGTAATGAGACATAGCGCCTCAGTGATTTTTCCTTGTTTCCGACATTCTTTCTACCTTCTTTTCCTAAACAAAAAAAGACCTCTGTAGTTAAGAACGGGCATACTGACAAGGTTGCTTCTAGCCTGGTATTATGGAGGTGGCATTGCACAGCTGGATTTCTCTTCCATGCCTATTTATGTTATATAAAATGCGAAAAATATGAAGAAAACTAAACAATATTCATTCATTCATTCATTTTCTATACCCACGTAATCCTAGTTTTAAGCCAAATCATCATAGGGAACACATGCACACACAATCACTCAGGTATCTCTAATTAAATGTAAATTAGAGATACCAATTAACCTACCATGAGGGAGCAAACCGGAGTACCTGGAGAAAACCCGCACGAACACAGGGAGAACATGCAAATTCCACACAGAAATTTCCTGAGTTGCCACACCTGGGGCTTGAACCCGGAAGCTTTTTGCTGTGAGGCCACAGCACTCAATTTAATTGAGTTCAAATTTTATTATAACAAGGGACTTTTAAAGTGCCTTTAACAATGGACATTGTCCCAAAGCAGCTTTACAGAAAATGTTTTATCCCAGATAAGTAATGGTAGCAAGGAAAAACTCCCTGAGGAAATAAGGAAGAAGACTCATAAGGGAACCCATCCTCATTTGGGTGATGTGATGCAATCTGTATACATCTAATACATAATCCTATATATAGATAAACATATACATATAATATATAATTCTATAACTAACAT
>JAOUQT010000028.1:3267994-3284450 GCA_025769995.1 Xyliphius kryptos | reverse complement strand
AGGAGGTCCTACACCATACTAATAAATTATTGTGGTCTAAAACCAGGTGTTTCAGTTTTATTGTCTAACCCCTGTATGTACACACACACACACACATATACACATCTCTATATAAATGGCCCAGCCTGTAAATTTGGAACCGCAGTTCTAAGTTTGCACTCTTGTATAACCAGTGCTCCGGTTTCCTCCCACAGTCCAAAGACATGGACACTAGTTAAATTGGAAATGCTCAATTGTCATTAACTTGTGCATTGATGTATGACTTTGTGTATGATGTAAGACTTGTGGTTGAGTATGTCTGTGTTCTTGTTTAGAATGGCCACTGATGCTGAGGATGACGTTAAATAATAAAAAACAAAATCTTTTATAAGTCAATTCTCCAGCCCAGATTTTTATTATTCCAGAAACCTGACTTTTATTTATTTATTTATTTATTATTATTATTTTTTTAAATATATTAATATATTAAAGTATTTTAATATATTTTAATTATATCATTTCCTTACAGGGTCATCAAGCAGTAGAGGGCCAAATCAGGTCACACCGAAAAAAAACGGCTTAAAGAATGGCCAACTGAAGAACAAAGATGATGAATGTTTTGGAGATGGCATGGACGATGTTCTAAATGAAGACTTTGACTTTGAAGGGAATTTGGCTCTCTTTGACAAAGCCGCGGTCTTCTCACAGATCGATTCATCAGATCGAAGAGGTAACGGTGCAAAGTCACGGGGCAATCCTGCAGATCAAACACCTTTGCGTTACCGCCATGACGAGAACATTCTGGAAGCCAAGCCTGTGGTCTACCGACAGATCATAGTGCCTCAATCAGGGGCAAAGGAATATAGCACTGGTAAGAATATAGATTAATACTGCAAATTAACAAGGTGATTGTTTACATTTAGATTTAGAGCTTTGGTTCTACATTAATAAATAATTCAATGCTGTAGCATGATTTTATTTTTTGCTTGTTTACCAAGATTCAGGGTTGGTGGTTCCCAGTATTTCATACGAGTTGCATAAGCGCTTACTGAGTGTGGCTGAGAATTACGGACTCTCTCTGGAGCGCAGACTGGAGATGACCGGAGTGTGTGCTAGTCAGATGGGTCTCACACTGCTTGGAGGCCCAAACAGGTCAGTGTTAACAGTCTTGAACGCTGTACGGGGAATTTCTTTCCCCGCTTTGTTTTGTCAAGATAAGTGCATATAAAGGATTTTATTGATACAGATTTCTTTTATAGGCTTACTCCTAAAAATTTGCACCAGCGTCCAACAGTCGCTTTGCTGTGTGGGCCGCATGTGCAGGGAGCTCAGGGAATCAGCTGCGGTCGCCATCTGGCTAACCATGAAGTTGAGGTTGTTCTCTTCCTCCCCAACTTCGTCAAGATGCTAGAAGCCATCACCAACGAACTTGCACTGTTTGGCAAGACTGGTGGAAAACAGGTTTCGAGCGTCAAAGGTGCAATAAATAAGTTGTAGTGCTTATAGAGCCCACTGTAAAACGAATCAAATCTAAATATAGATGCTTAATCATATAACTTTTTTTTTACTTGATCAATTGTACTTGAGATCATGTATTTTGACTTCGCCTATCTATGTGACATTGGGCATAGTTTTATCACCACATAATTAATATTACTTGGCTTTCCCTTGGTATTTGTTTACAGTTTAAATGAGGTGTACAATAGTTAAATCTTTTCATGTCATACGCTGTTACTACCTCGTGATGGTGGGCTGCACGATGAATCGGCTTTCTCAAATGCCCTTTGTCTTGTGGTGTTCTTGGTATTCCATGTTTTCTGATTGCCTCCAGTCCTGACATTACATATCTTTCAATGCTGACATGTGGGTGCCTCATCACAGGACTATATTAACATATCTTGTGTGACTTTAGTTCAGGTATGCATTTTATTTTCTGGCCGTCTTGCAGACTTGCTCAGTCATCAGTGGCTTTGTTCATGAGCTCAACAACTTCTGGCTGCGCTGGCTGCCTGAACATGTGTTTCTTCAGTGTATAAGCTTCACATCTACCAGACCTTTTATCATCACATCTACCTTTTATCATTTATAGCATGGTTTTAAAATGCTAATCAATTTAGTATTTATAAATTGCCTAGTGAATTAAGAGCTGGAAGTGGTAGAGCTTAATATGCTGAGGTTCTTATTATGAGTGACCAGGATGTAAAGGTTTAGGAATGAGAACATCAGAGGGACGGCACAGGTTGAAAAATTGGGAGACAAAGTTAGAGAGGGTCGATTGAGATGGTTTGGAGATGTGCAGAGGAAGGACAGTGGATATATTGGTAGAAGGCTGGAAGAGAGAAAGACCAAAGTGGAGATATATAGATGTGGTCAATGTAGACATGCAGGTAGTTGGTGTGATGCAGATGCAGAGAACACAGTGGGGTGAAAAAGACAGATACACGCTATGGCGACCCCTGATAAAAGGGAGAGGCCGAAAGAAGAAGACATTACTACAGTCATGTGATGATGCTCCCACATAACAGCATTGAAGTGATTTGTAATGACAAGACATGTGGAGGGATTCTTAAGACCTGTAAGAACAAGAATAACCTGGATAGACAACAACAACACATTGACTGCATTATCAATAGACAGTCTGTCACAAGCAACACAAGACAAAGGGCATTGGAGAAAGATGACTCATCTGTTCAGCCGACTATTGCAGAATATAACAAGGCATGACTGCCACATAGGGAAGTTATTGAATAATTATTCTTATCACAGTGGCCACTAACAATTAAGTCACGTTCATGTACATTAACAGTTTAAAAAGTCTCCCAAGCAAAACGTCTAATCGATACAATTATTTTTTTTTTTCATCTTTCGGCTTTTTCCCTGTCATCAGGGGCCGCCACAGCGAGTTCCTCGCATTATGATCTGGCACATGTTTTACGCCGGATGCCCTTCCTGACGCAACCCTTACCCTTTCGGGCTTAGGACTGGACAATTTAGCTTCTCCAATTCACCTAGAATGACAATTTAGAATTTTCCAATTAACCTAACATGCATGTCTTTGGCCTGTGGGAGGAAACCGGAGCACCCGGAGAAAACCCACGCGAACACGGGGAGAACATGCAAACTCCACACAGAAATTCCCAGGTCGACCCACCCGGGGATATGTTACATTATTTACTCTGTAGCAATCCACTTGTCTGCTTCCCTCTGTTTGATTTACTGTTTATTTTTTATAAATAAATCTAAATACCTTTTATATGCATACCGGTAAAATGACTGGGACTCATAAACAATGAAACTGAGGTCATACAGGTCATAAGGCTAAATAATCTCTAACCCTGCCATGTTTGAAATATATTAGCTGTGTTTTAATGGAAAACTGTCCCCATACTTTTAATCATTTTAATTCTAACATATGAATCATCTAATTATATCTATGTATTAAACAATACAACTATTATTTTAGAAAGAAAAATCTTACTTCATACTGACTTGAAAAACAATGGTTCTCCGTTATTATTAACTACCAAACTTTATCTTGAGTGATGCTATCTAAAGCCCACCATTGCACATATCAGCCAGGATTCAATTTTATTTTATTTTATTTATAAAGCACTTTTAACAATGGACATTGTCTCAAGCAGCTTTACAGAAAACATTTTATCCAAGAGGAGTAACGGTGGCAAGAAAAAACTCCCTAAGGATACATAAGGGAACCCATCCTCATTTGGGTGATGTGATGCAATCTGTATACATCTAATACATCTAATACAGGATTCAACCAGGCTGACAGTAAATAAGAATGATTATTTAAAACATGGACTAAGATTCTTCTACTTGCTCAGAGCCACAAGCCTGTCCCTGTCTTTAGAGAGCATTCCCACATACACACAATTGTGTGTTTTTATATAATGAGAACAGTCTATAGGTTTTATTACAATCACAGAATCCATGGTAGAAAGAAACGAAGGCCGATCATTCTGGGCCTGTCCTGGATATATCAAGCTGATTGGATGATAAGTGAGAGGAATCCACGCCTGGTCCGGAATCTGCTTTAAATACTGGCTTCAGTTTCCCAACCTTTTAACAGGCGCAATGACTATGGAGAGCCAAAATTCCAGACAACAGTGAATACCTGAGTACCAAAATATCAAATAAATGTTTTTTAAAGTGAATGCTAATAGCTCTGTGTCATGTCTCTGCCCCCGAAAGCACACTGACTTTAATTAATCACGCTGGAGCTCTGACCGGCTACACCGGAGACTCATCAGGGGAGCAGCAATTGGTTGCTAAGTGTCCCCATTTTCCCAGGAGTGCCCCAGTTTTTAATAATGTGTCCAGAAAAATGTACACTGCCCATAAAGTTCCAATTTTTATTAAAATCTGTCCAACCCCTCCCCCTGTTCTCGCAAAGGGAGCGGAAACATTTGCATTTGCTCTAATGAATTCATATTTTAGAAGGCATTCTGGTTAGAGTTCCTCGCGGGTCAACACACATACTTGCATGTGTTTTGTTGGACTATTCTCCCGTACTACGTTTCCTATTTTTTCATGTATACTATCCCTTGCAGAACGTTTTGGAAATTATGGGAGACATATAAATACTGGTGATCACATTGGATCTTGATAAATGGTGGCACTGGTTTGAGTTAGGCAACCACCAATTTGTCTTAGTCAATGAACACAAGAACCTAGAGTATTTCAAGACAGACAAGTTCTTCAATCCATGCCAAGCTCTCTGTTCATCCCAAGATTTCAGTTCACAGTAAAATATAGCAAAAAAAAAAAAAATGATTCTCAATACACCTAACTACAAACCCAGTCTGCATCCACAAATCTGCACTATATTATCTTATTTATGTACTAAGAAGCTAAGCCATCTTATCCCTATCCCACAAATAACATCTGTGCAGCCAACCATCGCAAAACAATGACAGTATATAATATGACATGCCAGGAAATATGTTGCTGTGTTTAAGTGTTACTTTTTTTGGTTAGCTGCTTTGGAAAATAAAATATTGTAATTTTATACAGTAATGTTTTCTGCTATTTTGAGTAAATCAACCTTCAACAATTAACCAACATACCAACTTCTTTTATACTGTCGGTGACACAGACTCTGACTAATATTTCAGTCATATATCAGATAGACCCAGAACTTCCAGACAACCCATTTTTCATGATGTGCATTTTGTCACCCACATAAAGAGAGCTGAATTCACCAAACTATTCATCAATTGCTTTCAAGGAGACCAAGTCTATAAGAGAAAAAGAGATAAATGACACCGCTTCAACCCAAACAACAAGGGAACTTTTCAGGAGTAAGTCTAATTGACTCACTTCAAAAAATTGAGAAGAATGGCTGATCCAGAACAAACAAAACCAATACAGTCTCGGAGTCAGGGTGGCACTTATTTTGCGTGTGGGGAATTCATTCATTACATTCAACAGGTCAAAATACATCAGAGAGAACATTGACTTGTATGTAACTAGTATATTTTACTGTATAGTGAAAATACTGAAGACTAGCATGGAGTAAAACACTGAAATTATTCCAAGGCACTGTACAGAAATGTAACATTTTGGAATAAAATTTCTCTGTCATAGTAAATCATTTTAGTGCAACAACAGCCTTTCAATTCAATAAGTCAAGTGGAACCCTGTTGTTTCTGTTAGGATTTTTATTAGGGCTCAAACAAGTAGTGCTGGTAAGCTATTATATTTGTTAGGATTTTTATTCTTATTATTATTTTCATTCTATATTCTATATATATTCAAATATCTGTTCATGTAATTAATTCAGTGTACCAAACAAGTTTCCAATTACAAATCTATTTAAAATGTATATTTACTTTGAAAAAGTACCTTTTTCAAACTAGTCCCTGGATTTTGATACGATGCAAGAGGCCCACGGGGTGACTGGAGGATGTTGCACGCAGGTAATGAAAGCTCCAACAAATTCCTTCATTCTTTTTACATGTTGGTCCAACAAAACCTCTGGCTAAGTAGTGATAATTAATAAAGGGGTCCTGGGTGACAGACCAAATGAGATGACCCCACTGGAGGACTTGAGAGTGGAGGTTTGAGTAGACAAAGAAGCACCTCTTGGTGTATTGAGCAGAAACAGAGTTCTCTGCAAGAGACTGCATAATCCTTTCTTTTATATCCCATGTAAACATGCCAATAACACAAGTGTGAAAAGAGCACTTTTTTCACTCCCCTTGTCCTCCATAGACGGGAACTGTGCCTGGAAATGAATCTTTTGGTGGAATAGATATATTCAATGTTTTTAAGGTCCCTATAACCAATTACCCACATTTCAGCAGCAGGTCCTTTTCTGGAGAAGAAAGCAGAGGAGTGCATTTTATGATTGGCAGAAAAACATTGAGAGAGGATGGCTCCCACAGAAGTATCAAACTCTACCACAAATTGTATTGTTGGGTCGGGTATGGTAGGAACTGGAGCAGCAATTCCTGCATTTTTGGAAGCTACTTTCAGAAGCCAGATACCAGATGATATTTGATCAGGGATGTGAGGGGCTCCGCAACAGAATGTAATTGTGTATATTAGCAGTTAACAAACTCCAAAAGGTACTGAAGCTGTTTAAAGGGGTAGGCCATTCCTTGACCGCTTTGACTTTAGTTTAGTGGTTCTAGCTTTGAAACACAAGTGTAGCTCTGCATGAAAGGGGCTAGAAACCTGCTTGAGAAACAGAGTTGTCCCACCGGATATCCCTATATATAACCCTAAGTCTAACCCTAGATCAGCAATGTTAAAGGTTTGTGTAAGTTATTTCCCATTATTGACATTATTCAAATGTCAAAAAGTCACACTTGAAAAAAAATTGCCAGAAATTCTACAATTATTACAATTAGTAATACTTGTGTATAATAAAATTCTGATGAGGTGAACAAATGTAAATTGTAGGACATAGGGGGTAGGACATAGGGGGAGGTACAGCAAATAAATATAATTTACATTGTTGAAAATCTCATTATAATTATAGTCTACCGAAAAATTGTTGCTGGATAATTATTCAATATTCAATAAATGTAAATAATTATTTTGATATTGTTATTTTGACATATGACTCAGTACCCACTAGTGCTCTAAGGGATAAATGACTGATCCCTAACGTCTCAATCCTTGAAGTAGACTCACCCTTGTTTTACAAAAACATTGAGAAATTTTCCTGAAATATTCATCAAATTTTCCAAAAATTTTCTGAAAATGTTCTTACAATTATCCTGCAATCTTCCATGATATCTTGCATGACATTTTCATGACTATTTCTAAAACTGTATGGACATTTTCAGTGACTTTTCTTGTAATTTTCCAGAACCAGTTAAATAATAATATCTAATATACAGTTTTAACTGGAAGTTCAAGTCTATGTAGATGTACCTAACATTTTGATTTTTTCATGGTTTATTAACAAACACCAAGATGGTGCTTGATTCACCAGAAAGAGATCACAAAATTCACTTACTTACTGTTCCTCCTAAACTCATATTTTGTTAATATTTTGGTCATGAAGCTTGATATACTTGTAGTCCATCCCGCTACTCAGGCACAAAAAAACAGGCTAAGTGATGGCACTATACTAAAAATACTTGTTGCTCAAATTCTCGTACCTAAGATTTTTAACTGATTATTTGGTTCAAGAAAACTTTTTATTAGGTCATTTCAAGGAGGAAATTTGAACGTGTTTAATGTTGGATGTTGCAAGGTCCTATAATCTGTTTTGTCCTAACATTCCATGTCAAAGTCTGATGATGATTTTTCGTTGACTCTGGCCTACATTGATCAATGCCATGAAAATCATCTTTAAAACCTTTTCGTCATACATCTTTTATTAGCTGCAATTGCTAATGTAATGACCTTAGAAATGTATAATGGTTTAGTAGCAGTAACAGATGTACTTAGAATTAACCTCTAGAGGGAACTACTATATCACATACAGTATAAAGCTTTATGTTTAATAGCATATATTTTTAATTGTATTATTTAAAATGCATCTCTTTTAGTTTTATATATTTTTTTTAAGGCTTCATGTGGTAATACAACAGAGATTTTTAAAAAGTACGTAAAGTTTCTGCATGTGAAAGTCTAGAGTGCATTAATAGACCTAAAAATATATATTTAAAAAAAAATGCATAAAACCTTGAGGGTATACATAGTAAACCCCTGCAAAATGCAAATACAAGATTTACTAAGTAGTTTAATTTGGCAGTTGTGAACGAAAATGTCTTGTTTATGGGAGAGGTCAGAAGAGAATGGGCAGACTGGTTCAAGATGACAGAAAGGCCACAGTAACTACAAACCCATTTCCAAAAAAGTTGAGACAAAGTACAAATTGTAAATAAAAATGCAATACGATGTTGAAGTTTAAAAATTCCATATTTTTTTCAGAATAAAACATAGATGACATATCAATTGTTTAAACTGAGAAAATGTATAATTTAAGAAGAAAAATTAAGTGAAAATTTTATTTTACATTTCTTGACAACAACGTATCTCATAAATGTTCATTCATTTTCTATACCCGCTTAATCCCAGTTTTAGGGTCACGGGAAGCCGCAACTCTGTGCATGAAGTCAGGAACAACCCTAGACAGGGCGACAATACATCATAGGTTCACACACTACCACTAAAAGAGTGCTGAGCAACCCGCCAATCTACCTGGATGGTAAATTTAAAACATTTAATTACAGATTCTTTTCAGGTTGTATAACCCAAAAGAAGATGGGATGCCCCTCTGAGTCTGGTTCCTCTCAAGGTTTCTTCCTCTTATCATCTCAGGGAGTTTTTCTTTCCCACTGCCCCTGTATGGATTGCTCGTTGGAAAAAAATAATATAATAAACCTAGTTCACACAATCACACACACATTGAGGTATAGGAATGTAACACAGAATGTAAAATTCTAGTTTCTCAACTGTCTTTTTTGTCATACTGTATCTTCCGTTTTTATAATGCACCAAATGTTTTCTATTGGTTAAAGTTCAGTGCCCGGACCCTAGTTCTACGCAGCCAAGATGTTGTTATTAATGCAGTATGTGGTTTGGCATTGTCATGTTGGAAAATAAAGGTCTTCCCTGAAAGAGACATCGTCTGGATGGAAGAATATGTTGCTCTAGAACCTGGATATACTTTTCAGCATTGATGGTGCCTTCCAGATGTGTAAGCTGCCCTAATGAAACCCCATACAATCAGAAATGCAGGCTTCTGAACTGGATCGTCCTTCCCCTCTTTAGTCCGAATAGCACGGTGTCCCTGATTTCCATAAGGAACTTTAAATTCTGATTCGTCTGACCGCAGAACAGTTTTCTATTTTGCCACAGTACATTTTAAATGGGCTTTGGCCCAGAGAAGACATCTGCGCTTCTGGATCTTGTTTAGATATGGCCTCGTCTTTAAATTATAAAGTTTTATCTGGCAACAGAGGATGGCACTGTGAATTGTATTTACAGATAATGTTCTCTGAAAATATTCCTGAGCCCATTTTGTGATTTCCAATACAGAAGCATGCCTGTATGTAATGCAGTGCCGTCCAAGATCACTCTTGGATCACTCTTTTGAAAATATTATGCACTGTAGATGATGATATGTTCAAACTCTTTGCAATTTTACACTGTTGAACTCCTTTCTGATATCGTTCAACTATTTGTCAGCGCAAAATTAGGGGGATTGGTGATCCTCTTCCCATCTTCTGAGAGCCACTGACACTCTAATATTCTCTTTTTATACCCAGTCATGTTAATGACCTATTGCCAATTGACATAATGACTTGCAATTGTTTGTACCTTTAACCTTTCCAGCCTCTTATTGCCCCGTCCCAACTTTTTTGAGATGTGTTGCTGTCACAAGATTTTAAATGAGCCAATATTTGGCATGAAATTTCAAGATGTCTCACTCTCGACATTTGATATGTTGTCTATGTTCCATTAAAAATACAATATCAGTTTTTGAGATTTGTAAATTATTGCATTCTATTTTTAGAAAATGTATTTGTACTTTGACCCAACTTTTTGGAATGGGTTTGTATTAATTATTATTTGCATTATGAACAATTTTTTAATCATTGGAAATATTTACACTAATATACTATAGAATTTATATGTATTAAAATAAAAACTTTTGTGCTTGATGAAGGCTGCTTTTAGTATTATTTCAGCCCAACATGTTTAATGTGCTTGCTTTATTAGAATTTAATTTAATTACTATAGTAAGAGGCACCTAAAGCTGGACTGTTCCTTGTTGCACAATGAACTACAAACCACAAAAGCATGCTGCCACTGATACTGAGTTTGTGTGTGTATATCTAGAAGATTTGTAGGGTGCATATAGTGTCCCCGAGTGGAAACATTTGGTCAGTATTGCATGAGTTTATGGTAGATTGTGCTAGGCCTGGTGATCGACGGGTATAACACTTACATAGGCCACGAGTTGCAGTAAATAATATGAATTACATCCTTATCTGTACATTTTCTTCTGTTTTGCTACCTTTGCCTTCCTCAGTCAAATTTATAAAAAAAACCTGTTCCCTGCAAATCCCACCACTAAGGGTTTTTTCAGGTCTCTAACTCAATTTTAAATGCAATTTTAATGCCATAAACATAGACAACAGCCTCCCAAAATTGGACAAAGATGTCTGTTTGTTTTTGTAGACTGGTTTAATGTCTCATTAATATACCAATAAAACGGAGGCATGAACAAAAGTAAAAAGAGAAGGAAAAATACTGATTTTATCCTCACTGTAAGCATTAATGATACAATGATTCTACGGAGGCTTTAGTCAGTGAATTCATCTACAGTAGATTCACGCTTATATAGTACATATCTACAATATGTGAATTATTTTTAGCGAATCACTTACCAGAAAGTTATGTAATTCACATAAATTTAAATGATACAGTGGTATCTGACCACCAGCTATTCTGCAGAAATGCCTTTGGTCCTACTGTGTAGTACTGTGTAGAAAAGAGAAAGTACTAATTGCAACTCACCATATGCTGGTCAGCGCTAGAAATGGAGAATGTGCTTCTGTGGTTCCTTTCTTTCTTATATTCACCGATCACCCCACCCCCCAACACACGCACACACACACACACACACAAAATCAAACCTCTATCTTTGCATGGCTTTAAATAAACTCTGATATATGCTGTGACTTTTCACAATTTTTTTTCCCTTATCAGTCTTTGATGGATGATGGTGTATTTAGAGCATGGAGGAGCTCATGACTCAGATTTAGGCGGCGCTGGGTTGGTCTGGTAGCCACTGCCATAGCCACTGATAGAAGTGGAGTTAGTGATGAGTTCCACAGGCGATGTGCTGCCTGGGCCAAGGTATGCCCTGTGGCTGGGCATGGGAGAGGGTGTCTGGCTGAGGTTTTTGCCCAGAATGAATCGTGTCTCATCCTCCAGGTTGGAGGTGTCTTTCGTCAGACTCTTGCGGTAGGAGACGGATAGTTTGTTGGAGCCATCAGGAAGCCAGTTCAAGTGGCGTGCTATAAAGACCAGTGGTAGAGGAAGCATGGCTACGATGATGAGAGCAAAACACATGGCCAAAGCCCATGGAGGATAGCTCTGGAAGCGTTCTACTGCCTAAAGGAAGGATGCAATATAGAGAAGACTAATGTACAGTTATATGGTACTGCATATATGATACTTTTTCAAACCCTGCCCTATTCGTAGTGTATTCATGTTTATTTTTATCAGAATCTCAGTAGTGCAGCTCTAAATATAAATAACTATAGTGCCTCCCAACATGACTATTTCAACACAGTTATAGAATAAACGTGACTAAGCAAACTCAACCACAATCAACACCAGCTTGTAAAGTAAAAGTGAGCTATTTGCCTTCATATGTTTGCCTTCGCTTTTAACCCATCCATGCCAGGAAATACACACAAAGATGCCCAGAGAGTCGAGCAGCCTCCACAGCACCCAGAGTTCAACCAAGGGTTATGTACTATAACTATCCATTAATAGGCGTTGTCATTCACTTTCTAGCTTTTCATATATAGACACATTTTTTATATAGTTGTGAGGACCTTTAATTGATATAATTAATTATCAATTATATAAATTATAAATAATTATATATAATTCCATTGATATAATTGTATAATTGCAGCAAATTTATGCTAATGGTAACCCTGACCTTAACTTGAGTAATAAAAAAAATGTTTGCTTTCATTCGTTTTAAAATGTTTGCTACAAGGACCAGCCAAAATGTCCTCACACCGTGTGTGTGTGTGTGTGTTCCTATATAAAGACATTAGACAGCCAAACCCCACCCCAACACTCAAGTTATATCGAGTCATACAGGAATCACATCAATATGCATTTTAAAATGGGTTTCACTTACCTGGTCCTCAACCCATGCATTGTATCCAGGTGGACTGACGGCCATCTCAATAACACTAGCAGCAATAAGAACAATAAGGCAAGCTGGAGACACATATTTCCACAGATAAAAGTAGAATTTGTAAGGTTTGAAACCCAGCATATCTTCTAGATCCTGTACGAACCTGAAAGGACACCATGCATAAAGTTTGCACAAACAGTGTAAATGGTAAATTAGTGTAAATCAGAGATAATATTTTAGCACATATTTCTGTGGTAGCACTCTCTGAAATTCATGAGAATGCATTAAATAACTCTTAATGCATGCTCTAAAAGCATTTTTATGCAAAAGAATCTATGCACAAACTAACGGGACAAAAAGCACTAATAAAAATACAGAACATACCTTTTAGTGCCATAAATCCAAGCCACAGATATATTTTCCAAGATGACTACAATTGTAAGAGGCAGGCCAGCAGAGTAGTCATCAAACATGGTGACGAAATAATTTCCCGATCTTTGCACAAATAACAGGCCGCAAAAAAATGCGATGATGCAGCAAACCACTGAGGACAGACAAGGATCAGAGGTTACTCAGTGTCTCTTAAAAGAAATAAGGCCCTGTCCGCTTGCAGTATATTGCACCAGATTAGAACCATATTTAGCAATGAATCTGCTCCACATCCGCAATACAAAACCAGGCCAAGACTGTTTTAAGCAATGGCGCAGTAGTGGAACTAAGCTTTATAATAAACCAGTGCCAAAAATGTCACCAGTCTCACAAAGAATGCAGTAATACTCTGGTACTTAACTGATGAATGGATAGAAGTTATGGCAAAAAAGTAAGAAAACGATGTATTATTATTTATACATAAAACCACATAATAGAAATCAACATGCCTTCAGTACTGTATTTAAGCATGAACCTTTTTTTCTGTTCACGGCTGTGGTTCAGTCGTAGGCTTGTGGTTAAGGAACCAGCCTTACAACAGGAAGGTCCCTTGTTCGATTCCAAGTACAAATCGTGGCTGAAGTGCCCTTGGGCAAGTCACCTAACCCCCAGTTGTTCCCCGGGCGCTGTGCTAGCTGCTCACTGCTCCGGGCACGTGTGCTCACTTCACCTGTGTATGTGTGTGTTTCACTGCACGGATGGGTTAAATGCAGAGGACCAATTCCTCTGTGTGCAGACACAGTGGCAGAAAGTATCACTTTCCCTTTCTTGTTTACATCTTGTTTTGTCTGTGTAAACATTATACCCTTTTTATATTATCTTTAGATTATGTTGCACACCCAGCGTAATAGTTACAGCAGAAATGTATAAGCCTAAATACTGTCCAACCAATCAGATTCTATAATTCAATGTATATGGTGTAGATGGCTTGTACAATATGAAATGCTGGCAAGGGTTCAACATGTATTATAACATACTGTACTTGTTAAACTGCTTAGATTGGTAAAGGATTAGAACAATATTAGTACTACTAAATGTGACTGAAATTTGTAGCTAGAGTAATTTATTTCAGCTGTTACTGACAAAAGAGTTGACAATCAATCTAAAGATTTGTGAAAGATTTTGGGTTACTGATGTGATGCCACCTCCACCCCCTTTTTTACCTATTTTTTTCTCTCTTCCGTCTTTAGAGAACAGTGCTGCTGTGGTTTCCTCTTGCTTTTTCTTGTTTGTTAATACTCAGACTTAAAAACAGCATCACATTATTTATGCAGAAATCACCTCATGTTTAAGATTTGACCATTTGCTTTTAAATAATCTGCAAATCGTTTCCAGATCTTTTGTACAAATAATATCAGGATACTTGCTTTAATTTGATGGAACTGAGAATAGGACCTGAAAGAGACATGTGGTGTTTTTCTGCCACCACAGACGCTATTGGGAATTCCTTCGTAGCTACACCTGTTATTGCATTTGATCATGTGATCTGTAGTGAGTGAAACATGTGATCTCTAGAGCGTAAAACACTTATTGTATGTGTATGTATGTTTGATTTTTTTTATTTTTTTTATTTATTTTTTTGCCAGTTGACCACAGTCGAATTCATCTTCAGCTCGGCAGCAATGACTACATCAATGCAAGTCTGATCTGCATTGAGGAGGCGCAGAGAAACTACATTCTCACTCAGGTTAGAAAATGGGGGTTTGCTGGTGGCCTCCAGCATTTTCCCCTTGATTTCTTTGCTTATCAAGTTAAGGTAGGAATTTGTAAAAAGAAGTCAGGCATGATATAGTAATAATACACTGGTGAATAATTAGATAATTTGGTATATTCTACCCTGTTTGCGTCTTTTAATTTTGTAATTTAAAGATTATAATTTACTTATCCACTGATTATTGGATTAGGAACACTTGACAGGAGACATAATGTTTACTAAGTGCCTTTCAAATGGTTGTTGCATCACAGTATGTTTACATGACATTAAATTAAATAATTATTGCATTAATCATAGGTAAAATTGACTATAAAAATGCATGTAAATGAATTAGTCACATTCATCTTTTTCATAGTCCAACTAACATGCCCAGGTATTGTGACTGGAAACCAAATTGACCCAAACTTGTATTGTCAATCAATCTGAAATCAGATTCTGCATTATGCGCATGCTCTGCTACTTGCTCCCAGGCTTTAACCCACAAAGGCTAAAAGAAACTTGTATACAAACACACAGACAAGAGCATGTGGAAAATACTACCATTATAAAGAAATAGGCTCAATTTCATTTGTAAAAAAATAAAAATGACAGTATTGTATAATATTGTTAAGTTAATAAATTTTGCTTGCCTGCTTTCGGCTATTTTGATGTGGTGTAATCTGTGAACCGGAAAACTCTCAGTAAAACAGGTTTAAAATAGGCATGATGCTGCTTATTTGAGATATATTCAGCCGTAGGCTTGTGGTTATAGAACCAGCCTTGCAACCGGAAGGTCCCTGGTTCGATTCCAAGTAGCCAAGTCATGGCTAAAGTGCCCTTGGGCAAGGCACCTAACCCCCAGTTGCTCCCTGGGTGCTGTGATGGCTGCTCACTGCTACGGGCACGTGTGCTCACTTCACTAGTGTGTGTGTTTGTGTGTTTCACTGCACGGATGGGTTAAATGCAGAGGACTAATTCTGCTATGTGCGAACATAGTGGCAAAAATGTATCACTATCATATATTCCCCATCTATAAATTGATTTTAAAGACAACAAGACAATTTAATTGCCTCTTTTGAGCTAATTCCAAAGTGTGACTAAGCTGTGCATGTACACATTCTGACAGTCAGATATCCTATCAAGTACTGTGTGTCCTATTCACTGCACAGAAGGAGGCAACATTTACTAGTTACTTTATGGATAAACGAGTTGGAATGGATGGATGGAGAATAGAGGTTTGGTGGCAGTGTTTTTGCCATAGCTGCACTTGTGAACAGCTACCACAGTTGTGCATGAACCATTAATAAACATCCAGCAGAATGTGATGCAGTGGCCAGCCTCGTGAACAGTGAACTAATAAGGAGACTTAGTTGAGCTACTATATTTGCCACCTTGTTCCTTAAAGACTACATGCTGTATTTTATAAAACAGGTGGACCAAATTGTTATTAGCCAGGTGTTTATAATAAATTTTATAGCTGTACTTTTACAGAGGCTGTATAGAACTGAAACCACATTAGAACGTAGTGTTACACATGGCACTGCTTCACTTAATTTCAGTTTAGAGGTTTTTGTTCAGTGTTTTGTGGATTAGAACGTGCCCTGCTGTGACTTCACACCTCACTAGCTCTCTAAAGCACTGTTTAGGGACAGCCGGGCACTCTGCGGTGCTCTCACTACATAAATATACAGAGAAAGGGATTTCTTTTTTCAAAGGATACACATAGCAATATCTCTGCCTCTGAACTTCTAAAGGTCTATTTGTATTTAAATCACTTGTGAAAGTACTGCTAATAATTTTTAAAGATTTAAATTGTCCATAGAAGATATACAGGGGTTAGACAATGAAACTGAAACACCTGTTTTAGATAATTTATTAGTATGGTGTAGGGCCTCCTTTTGCGGACAGTACAGCGTCAATTCGTCTAGGGAATGACACATACAAGTCTTGCACAGTGGTCAGAGGGATTTTAAGCCATTCTTCTT
>JAOUQT010000028.1:3209660-3223661 GCA_025769995.1 Xyliphius kryptos | reverse complement strand
GGAGAACGTCTTGGGCGCTGGGCAGATACACCCAGAACAGGGCGCCAATCCATCGCTGGGTACACACTCACTCACACATCCACACACACATTTACACACTATACAGGGCAATTTAGAGCATTCATTTTACATTCGGAGGAAACCCGGAGGAAACCCTGTTTGTGTTATATAATATAATATTTTATAATATATAATATATATATATATATACCTTTCATGAAAAGTAACTGCAACACCACTAGCCAAACAACAGCACAGAGCTCCCCAGACAAGTCAGAGACAAAGTTGTTAGGAAGTACAAGTCAGGGTCGGGTAACAAAAAATTATAATATTTCATAGAAGCGCCATCATCATCAAATGCAAAAAACATGGTACCACAACAAACCTGCCAAGACATGGATCACAATGTACAGACTAGTCATGGATCACAATGTACAGACTAGACAAGAAGGGAATTAATCATAATTAACCATTAACCATATAATTCACAAAATAGGGTTTTGTGAAAGCATGACCAGAAAGAGGCCATCAGTTAAAAATAACAGTTTGCCAAAGTTGTGTGAAAAACTCCCCAAACGCATGCTGGAATGGACTGTAGTCAGATGAGACAACCAAGCAGGACTTTATGCCAACATGTTTATTCACTTCAAGAAAACCATTTCCGCAGTAAACTTAGTGGCAGCATCATAATAGGGGATGTTTCTTGGCAGCAGGGACTGGGAACCTGGTCACAATCAAGGAAAAGATGGTTGGTACTAAATACAGGCATAGCCTATTTTAGGTGTTTTAAGATGGGGATAAAGGTTTACCTTCCAGTAGCATAATAAATGTATGGCTACAGCATAAGTGGGGAAACCTTTAAATTTGTTAGAATGGCCTTGTGAAGTTCAAACCTTTATTCAATTGAAATTTTTTTTTTTTTTTTTTTTAGATATTATGATTGCTGTTTACCAGCAGAAATCATCCAATTTACTGTGGTATGCAAAAGTTTGGGTACACCTGATCATTATCATGATTTTTCTTATAAGTCATTGGTTATTTTTCAAAGGCGAAATGACAATTATAGGATTTACAGAAAGTGTGCAATAATTATTCAAACAAAAAGTGCATAAATTTAGGCACCCTATTTTGGATCCTCCTTTTGTGGAAATAACAGTTTCCAATTCCAATGAAAGTCTGGATTCTGGTTAAAGGTATTTTGGACCAGTCTTTTTTACAGAACATCTCCAGTTTAGTCAATTTTGATGGTTTCTGAGCATAGACAGCCCACTTTAAATGACACAGATTTTAAATAATATTTAGGTCTGGGGACTGAGGTGGCCATTTATACTTGTTGCTCTAACACACAACTAAACCCTTCAGATCAACACAATACTAAAATTTCTAGTGTTACATAACTCATGGAGGATGTACTTATTTTTCCACACACTACTTTTGCATTATAGCATTATTATTATTAAGGAAATGACATGGTGTAATTTGCCATGTTTTTTTCATCGTATATCATGATGTTGACATAATGTATTATGATGGTAAGGTTTGCACTGTGCTCTGTTGTTTTGTACGGACCTTGGCAGTTGTCACAACACGAAAAGCATATTTGTATACTTTGTGCATGATGTAGCAACATTTACTTAGCTAAAAGATCCGGTGACACCAGCATTAAGAAGTTGGGCTGTCCACATACTTTTGACTACAGCGAATAAATCTTACATGAAGCGACATCTTTCGGACACGCGATTTACTGCTAATAGCAAGGTCATCTGAATTAGATGTGCCATTCCACCTTTTGTCGTACTGAAATATGTTTGATGTATATTATATGCAAAGGAATAGAAAATCAAATTGCATGAGTGGTGAAAATATTTTTTTTTATAATATATACATATATTAATTTCCGCATGCCACGAGGGCGCAGCTGCCGTGAGGGTAAAGGGAAGTTATCTGGGCGTTGTACGGGCTTGCTTTATTGACGTGCACTCCAGCCAATCGCATGTCTCGCTCTCTGTCTCGTCCACCAATCGCGTTCTTAGTACGAAGAGCGCCAGCGTCTTCACAAGATGGCGTTTGCGGTTGTTGTGCTGCTCTGATATTGAGCGAAATATTGCATTCTTTCGTGCGCAATACGCAACCGTTGTAACACAGCACTACCGTATTAGTTATTTAGACGCCGCACGGGCTGTTCAGCATGAAAGGAAAGGAGCGGTCGCCAGGAAAAAAGCGTACGAGGGTGGTGGAGGATGTGCGAGACAGGGGAGGAAGCCACCCGAGCAGCAAGAAAATGGGGGTTGTGGCGATTTCAGGCGGCAGCAACAATGGCAACAGTTCGTCCAAAAGTGAAGGCTCGGCCAGACGGAGTTTACTCGCGGATAAACGGGACAGTCGCGACTTTGACGGACATGCATCCAGTCGCGCTAACAGTCACGGCTACGCTAACCCAGTCGCTAGCGCCAGCAATAAGAACCATATCTCCAGTCTGTCTGTGGACGCGGGCGCCAGAAGCAACTCTCGGTCGGAGCAGCGCGGCCAGCTAGCCGCTCCAGAGAGTGAGTACAAAACACTGAAAATAAGCGAACTGGGCTCGCAACTCAGCGACGAGGAGATCGAGGACGGTTTGTTTCACGAGTTCAAGAAATTCGGCGACGTGAGTGTAAAAATAAGCCGCGTTAACGAGGAGCGTATCGCTTTTGTGAACTTTCGGAGGCCCGATGATGCCAGGGCCGCCAAACACGCCCGAGGCCGCCTGGTGCTTTATGACCGTCCGTTAAAAATCGAGGCGGTGTACATAAACAGGAGGAGAAGCCGATCTCCGGTGGAGAAAGAACACTTTTCAACTGTGGCTGGCCACAGACATTTGCACCCCCAAAGGCCACTGTCGCCCACTGGACTTGGTTATCGAGACTACAGACTACAACAGTTGGCGCTTGGGCGCCTCCCCCCACCCCCTCCTCCTCCCCTACCTAGAGAAATCGAAAGAGAACGAGAGTTTGCCTTTTTTGAGGCCAGAGCAAGGCCTGCTTACATTGCTGAAAGGGCTGCTGCTTTCCGAGAGGAGGATTTTATTTCTCCGGAGGATGACCAAAGAGCTAACCGGACGTTGTTTTTGGGTAACTTGGACATCACGGTGACAGAAAATGACCTGCGAAGGGCTTTCGACCGATTTGGAGCCATTACCGAGGTGGACATCAAACGACCCACACGGGGTCAAAACAGTACTTATGGTTTTCTGAAGTTCGAGAACTTGGATATGGCCCATAGAGCAAAAATCAGCATGTCTGGTAAAGTGGTCGGACGAAACGCTATCAAAATCGGTTACGGAAAAGCCACTCCCACGACACGCCTGTGGGTAGGGGGGCTCGGACCATGGGTTCCTCTTGCTGCGTTAGCGAGAGAATTTGATCGTTTTGGTACCATTAGGACTATAGACTACAGAAAAGGTGACACATGGGCCTACATTCAGTATGAGAGTTTGGATGCAGCACAAGCAGCCTGCACGCACATGCGCGGATTTCCTCTCGGAGGCCATGATCGGCGGCTACGAGTGGATTTTGCCGACACCGAGCATCGGTACCAACAGCAGTTCCTACAGCCACTTCCGCTTCCTCACTACGACGTCGTTGCAGAATCTTTTGTACATCGTGCGACACCGGAAGCGGTCCGGGTCAGGGAAAGGACACCACCACCTCTCCATTTCCGAGAGCGAGAGCTTTATGCCGGGACTGAGTGGCCCGCGCCTGCCATTCGAGAAAGAGTAAGGACTCCAGCCTTTGAACCTTTGGAGCACTTAGAACGGGAGCGACGTCCCAGAGAGCCCTGGTCTCTGGAACGGGAACTGACGAGCAGAGACGGAACGCGAAAACGTCGCCTCGTGGAGGATGGACGACATCTAGAGTGTTCACCAGACAGCAGCAGTGAATGGGCTGCTAGACGTCGGCGGCCGCTGTCCAACGAGGGCAGTCCGGGTGGGAGCAGCCGTGATGGGCGATTCAGCGACACCGAGCGGCCCGCGCGAGCAGAACGGCCATCTCCAGCCCGAGAGCGACGTGGCAGCCTTGAAAGGACTTCTGGAGAGAAACGTTTAAAGAGCAGCAGCAGTTTATCGGAGTCCAGCATTGGTACTAGTCCGTCGGAAAGGAAACGCAAAGCAGCTGAGGCTGGGAAAGGACCCTCAAAGCGTGAACGGACAGACGGCGGCTCCAAGTCCAGCCACTCATCCAAGCAAGATGCCTGTGGCAAGCTGAGTATGGCATGGAATGGAATGTTGCTCTTAAAAAACAGCAATTTTCCAGCCAGTATGCACATCCTGGACGGTGATCTCAGCGTGGCGAACAGTCTTCTTATCGATGGTGGCACGGGAGGGAAGGTGACCCAGCTCCGCATCACCCAGCGCCTTCGACTTGATCAGCCCAAGATGGACGAGGTATCTCGACGCATCAAAGTGGCTGGCCCGGGTGGCTATGCCGTTCTCCTGGCAGTTCCTGGCAGCTCCGACGACTCGTCTGCAGCAGATCCGGCAGCATCCACTCAGCGTCCTCTGCGCAACCTGGTCTCGTACCTGAAGCAAAAGCAGGCAGCCGGGGTTATCAGCTTACCCGTCGGGGGCACTCGCGATAAGGACAACGCTGGGGTGCTGCACGCATTTCCACCTTGCGAGTTCTCTCAGCAGTTCTTAGATTCGTCTGCAAAAGCTCTTGCCAAAACAGAAGAGGACTACCTGGTCATGATCATAGTCCGTGGAGCATCATAACAATCATAACACACACACCCACACTAAGAGAATTGTTTAAAAAAGAAGAAAATTGTCTATTGCATGCTCTGTTAAGCAGCCATAGTTTAAATGATTATTATAAAGTTATGTGTCATCTGTTCTGCTCAGCGCAATGCATGAATAACACTTCTCATACAACAAAGTTGGTATTTCTTACTTGCAATATTTGCTTACTGTTAAAAAATGAAGTGTCCAAAACAAATCATTATTTCACATCAGGAGGATTGAAGTGGAAGAGAAAAGCCAGTTAGAAAATATTTCCACTATTCATAGTTCAATTGGATCTCTTACAGTTTTACATAGTTCTTGGATCGTAAGCAGTTTCCCCCGTTAGAATAATACCAATGTCTTTGAGCCTTTCATGTAGGAGTATTTTTATTTAGAGGGCAAACAAGTAATTTCAAGTGGTTTAATGTTTTGAACAATCAGTTAATTATTGTCCGTGACAGTGTAACGTAGCCCAGGGTGTGTAGTTCATCTAATACAGTTGATATGATTCTTACTCACAGTTGCATGTTGACACGTGTCTCGTTGAAGGGGGTTTTTCAATCAAATTTCCATTCGTATGATATTGTTTAAATTTTGAACTGTACTTTAGTACAAAGGTGTCTGTTAATGTGATTTTGGGTAATCATAAAGGTTGAAAATGTGTTCTATATTTTATTATACCCATGACCTCTTTTAATTAGACCGCAATCATTTTGGTTGTCTTCTGCAATGTTAGTTAAATGCAACGCAGGTAATAAATCAAGGAAACCGTTAGTTTTGCCTTGTATATTTCAGCAAGGTGAAAGAGGTTCAATGGAAACATATTCCAATTTGCTTTTTATCCTTCCACCTTTGAGTTTGCTAATTTGTGTTAAAATAGTAATTGTGAGCCACTAGTTTTTTGATGTCATTGTTTTTATTGTTTTATTTAGTATCCTTACCCATGGAGCACAGTACATAAAAAAAATCAAAGACATTTGGTAGGCTAGCAGAATACAATGCATGTGGCTTTTTTATTTTTCCCTCACTGGCCTCGGTTTTGTTGTAAATGCCACATTAAAGGAATTATTCGTATGACAAGCAGGCAAAAATATGAGTGGAAACAGTTACTTCTCATTTGAGTTTTTCATCATTTATAATTTCTGTCCGTTGGTCATATTTAAATCAGGGCTACACAATCAGAATCGATGGCTGACGTTTTCTTGGTTTAAACTTCTAACTATTCACAAGAAATAATTCATGTGTCAGCAGTGATCATTACTGCTAATAGGCATTTATTATCCCTAAACATCCCAACCATGTTTAGTTGGATCTGTACTTTTTGTGTAGCCCTGCATTTAAAGTGAAACAGTGGCTTATATTTTGATTAACCTGTGCCCTATTTTCCTGACATCTTGAGTTTAGATTATCACTAGGGACAGTTTGAAATCAACCTGGAAAATGTAATTACTGAAGTGTAAAGATTTTTTTTTCGGTCTGTATTGACAAACATTTTCATACTTTTACTTTTTTTTTTTTTTTTTTTTTTTAAGACAATTCTGCGACACTTGTTTCCTTCGTACTTTGTTTTTTCAATAGTTTAAAGAACCAATTAATCATCAAAATATGTCTGTTAGTAACTCTAAATGTAATCCACTTGGTTTAGTCACTGACGGGCTCATTATGTTTATCATAATAAGAACCCATACAGACCTGTCTTTATCTCAGTAACAAAAAAAATTCTTATCCAGATAGAGCAGCTCACCTAGTAGAAGTATGCTGCTGTTTTGATGTTTCTAAAAAAAGATATTAAAATAACCCTTTACTAATAACAAATTTTAAACCAAAATAACGAACAAACATGAAATCTATTAGAAAACTTATTAATAGTTGACATGCAGTTTCTCTTGTACTATTATGAGCCTGTTACTGGCATGACCATGTTTGTATCAGATTCCATTTTTTGTGTTTCAATTTAGGGCTGATTTGGTTTTTGTCCCTAGAAAATACCACACAGATGGGAAAATATGGCACAGTTTAATTAATCTGAAATTGTGTAATAGTGAAGCTATTAACTTGTGATTTGATTCCAAATGGTAAAACATTGTCCTTTTCTAAACCCTTAAAGTCTAAAATATGTCAAAGCTTCCAAAACCTTAGGTCTCTGTCATTTTAAGATTCCGCTGAATAGCATTTTAACATTGTGAATTAAGATGATTTCAAGACTGTTGTATATTTGTGATTGGAGATACTGTACTGTCAGTAACCGTCTGGCAGAATGAACTAAGGACCGCCGCAGCACAGAACTTCCCCTGGAGCCCTTTGGATGCTGAAGGGCAAGAGCTTTCCGTTTACCAATTGTGTATTCTCGCTGAGAGAGCAGCATCACATTTGTGTAATTGTTTTTTGTGCTTACACTTCCCATATTTAAACGGAAATATGACCATCTTTCGTTGTGATGTGTTTACCTGATTTCTTGATGGAGAGGAGAAAATGGAATTTGCACCTTGCACAGCTCAAAAGTTGCGGCCTGCGTTTATGCGCCGAAACCATGCGTGCACTGGCACTTGCGCAAATTTGGCTTGCTATAATAAATTGTTTCACATGAGGGAGAATGTTCATTCGATGGAAATGAATTGAAGACTGCCTCCAAGTTGCAGTTGTGTCTCCATGGAATCGGTGTCGATTATTTCTGCTCAGGAAACATGTGTGCGTTGCCCGGGATGACAATCGGAACCATTGGCAAGAGCTCGTTTTGTTGCCGTGTCGTCGTTCCATGCGTGCAAGCCTCGTTAACTGGAATCCCTGCACTGCTTAACCGGCCTTGTCTCTGCTCTCACCTCAGTGCCTGGCTTACTGCCTCCGAGAGTTTCGGCTTCCTGCTGCACTGTAAAAGGCTGCTCATTGCTCTGCTGCAGAACCAGGTCAGAGGGGAGCTGTTGAAATTTTTTATTCCATTCTGCTACTGGTGTTGAGAAGCTCCGAGTTGCCATCATGTGCAGATCACCTGGAAGTGGGCTGGTTTGCTGTAACTCCGCTGCCCAGCCACCCGGCGTGTGTGAAGTCCAAATTCTATTGCCTTGATTTCAACGGAGCAGGTGTTTTGTTTACTCCCCATATATCTATTTATATTTTTATTTTTGCATCTTTTGATTTTGTTCGTTGAAAAATGATGAAGAGGATTTCCAGGAGCAATACTAGGAAGTTTAGAAGCCCACTTAGGCCATGATGATGCATCGACCCTGACGTTCTTCTGCTAGTTTTGTTCCCTTTTCTGTTTGCAGCAGCAATTTTCGAGGCAAACCCTGTTCAATGTTATATTAACATTAAGGAAGAAACCCTGAAAACACGTTCAGTCTACCAGATTTCTCCAACTGCGCAAGAGTAACTAATCTGAGGAGCGTGCTCGCAAGGAGCTTCTGCTGCAGAGAATAAACAGGCTTTTCCATCTCTCCTTAATAAGAGGCGCTCATCCTAATCATCTCTCCATCAGGCCTTCCAGGAGTAAGAGCCAGCCACACGGTGGTGAGTAAGGGGTAGTGTTTTGTATCAGGGCTTCCTCTCAAGCCCTTTAAAGGTGAGTATTTGTTTAGGAGTAAGTGACGGGATTGATATTGATTTATCTCTAGAGTCCCACAATGCATCTCACTTATACAGACATTTTGCCAGATCTGCTCTATAACATTAGTTTTGCTGCAGTGATTAAGGGGTGGGTGGTGTGTAGTCAAGGATTAATTTAACCCTAAATCTACTGAACGCTGTTTAATAGTGATGTTTTGTTTGTGTTGACTGTAACTGTAAGTCTCTTGTAATGCAACCTGGTTTTTAAAAGTGGAAATAACCACATTTATTAAGGTAAGTCATTGCAGGTTTTGCTCAAATCTAGGATTTATTTTCAAAGAATACCTTTTAAGTGAGTCAAAAACACCAAGCTACTGTAACTATTGACCAGTGTATTTATTTTTATTTAATTTTTAAAAATTCAATTACTAAGCATTATCAAATGTTAAATATTACCTATTTATAAAAAAAAAAACGATAATTCATTTTCTACAGTTATATATGTAAACCAATATGCTGCAATGTAAAATTTAAGATTGGCCGAAAAAAAGTTAAATAGGTATCCTCTATCTGCACCATTGTCAAACTTAAGGTCTAGGAAATGGGCTGAGCATCATAATTAATGTATGTACTACGTTCTCCTTTAAGCTTCTGTGCCTTCGTTTGTGGATCCCATTTGGCAAATGTTGAAAAGTGTTTCTCTTATGCCATAATGTCAATAGTTAACTCAGTAGCTCAGTGGTTAGGGCGCTGACTATACATCAGTAGGTTGTGGGTTCAAAGCCCAGCCCCACTGTAGTTACCAGTGTGGGTCCTTGAGCAAGACCCTTAACCGTCATTGCTCATGTGTTCTGAACCCAACCAATTTGCAATAGGTTAAAAGCGTCTGCTAAATAACCAAATGTAGATGTAAAGTCTTTGTTTTTATTAATTTATTCAAAAAGAAAGTGCACATATAGTAAGAACAAGAAAGGAACCTTTATTTTGTATTGATATTGAAATATTTGTTTATTATATTTATATAACAGTGTGTCTGTCTGTCTATAGGGCGGGGTCCATCTACTGCTCAGGGTTACAATGCCAACAGAAGTGAGAATGAATGAAAAGTTTTGAATGCCATAGGGCTTCTCAACATTTTGCTTTAGTTCTGATATAACTATAAAATGGACTTATCTAAATAATGTGCAGAATTTTTAGGTTTGTGAACAAGAGTTCAGAAAGTGGAGTTTGTAACATATTTCTACTGACTTGGTTGATCTTTTTCAAAGTTGATTCTTTTTTTTTTTTTTTTTTTTTCCCCAAATTATTCACACTTTAAAAGATCAATCAGTATTGGGCAAAGAAATGTCCAGTTTGGCATGGTCTATTTTCTAATAAATGAGCGATAAATTATGGAAGCCTAATATTTTCCAACCAAAATTTATGAAGTGTTATAATTGATCATTTTGGCTGATCCTGTTCTCCATCATATAAATCGATAGAGGGGAGTTGAGCCTAAAAATTAGGAAATGTGAGCAGTGCAGTTAAAAATTGTGCCTTGTTTGTTACTTCAAATTCAATTGAACTGCTAAAACCAAAGTCCAGAAGCTGAATATTAAATAAGAAACTGATGTGAACACTAAAGTGTTTTATGGAAAACATCCAGGTGCTTCATCATTTGATCGTTTATCATGTAAATACTTTAAACAGGACTTGAAATAACCAGGAAAGGTTTTCTAAATTTTTTTAGGTATTAACAAATGAATAGTTTAACTTTAAATAGTACTTTGAAGCAGCACATTAAAAAGCAAGAAAGTACAATATTACAGTTTTCAAATAATATAATAAATTATGTATTTTTCTAATGATTGTACCTTAATGAAGTGATTCAATAATATTTAAATAGTTCACTCGATATTCACTTTACATTTGAAATCCATCCGCAAAACGTTTGATCGCTAGAACAAATAATGTTTTATTTTATTCAAGTCTGGCCTCCCAAATTAAAATCCTTGTTATATTGATTATCTTAATGTAAATAAAAAAAACGTAAGAATGTTTTACTCTCAGTGATTATCACATTCAGTGCATTAATAGAAAAAATGAAGCCTGCTTAAATGCACTTTTTCAATTTTAGCTTAAGCTAAATTATTCAGATTTGCAATTTGCATAAAAGAGTGTTAATGCTAATTTAAAAAAAAAATGCAAACCAATCACTTCAGTAGGGTAGAGGAGTCTTTGGGACATGGCAAATAAAACTTACACTAAATTCAGTCTTTTAGCACCATGGTTTTATTTTATTGAATACAAGGTGGTCCATGTAAAGCAGCCTGTCCCATATACCAGGATATATAAGGTGGGCTGCTTTTTTTGTAAGCCACACTGTGAGAGTGAAATAGAAGCAGAGAATTAAAAGCATAATTTTTAGAAAGTTATTATTCTTGTACAGAAATGATAGTAAAAGCTTAAATCAAAATGTAACTTAAAAAAATCTTCCCTCAGTTGTAAATCAATTATATTATATTACATCATTAAAGACAAGTCACAGCTTGCACAAAATGTTATAGTAAGCCTTTAATGAAAAGGAACTTAATGACGTTATTAAAAGGGCAATTTACTTCTCCTAAGTTAAGATGTAGTTGATGATTTATGTAAAGTCTAGCTGCACTTTCTTTAAATTTTTTTATTTATTTATTTTTAAACTTGAACTGTCTTTTTTTTAAGCATCATTATATAAGCATCGTTGTTTTAACAGCCATGCTAAGTGGCCAACATTTTATGGACTGTACATCACGTCTGTTATAGATCCTATTCCAAAACAAAGTGCAGACTTTGTGGTGTATAATCCACAAAAAATGCAAATGTTTTTTTTTTTTTTGGGCCTGAATGCTGAAATACAACCAGAGCATCAGTTGTATGGATATTGAAATGTCTTTAAAACAAGTAAAAGAGCATGCTTTTGAATCACTGGTCAGCAAAATAACCACAGCAAAGCCTCACAATTTAAGACGCAGTATTTTTTTTTAAAACAGCAGTATAAACAAACCCTGCTTGAGACAATGGGTAAAGAATAATGAATATAATAATGGAAATAATTAACAAAATGTGGAACTCCTGCATAGATCTTTAAGTAATCCATTCCTAAAATAACAATGAAAAAATTATTGATACTTCAAATTGACTTTTGAATGCTGAATTTGGGACCCCGAAGAAACAGCATTTACCAACCCACCAATTTAACCTACTTATAGTCCACATTAACTGAAAAGTTAAATATGTGTAAAGAGATAGAATGGTGGACCTGTTGCTGTCATCATGTGAAAAGAAATTGCATGTGCACCCTGATGTAGGGCCACTAGCGAAATATTTTTTTGACTTCCCCACTCCATTTCAATATTTTATATTACACTGGAATAATGACAAGAAAAAAAGCACATGGTCATCTACAGTAGTGTTCAAATTAATAGCAGTTCCATATGACAAACCAGATTAAATACTGTTTTTGGCTTAAGTTATATTACCACATGACAAACAATTTATCAGTTGGTGTAATGGATTCTTAGAGAACCGTAATTTAAGACATTGTTTAGAAGAACAGCGAACTTTGTTTAAAAAGTTGAGTACAACTAATAAAGAAATACCAGAGAGATGTAGAAGAAAACGCAATACTGTCATTCAAATAGATTGAGGAATAGCCAGAATGGCAAAGTGATCAGCTCCAAGATGATCAAGAAAAGTCTCAAGTTACTTGTGAGGTCTGTGTAAAGCTAATGTACTAGCAACAAGTCAACACAGTCCCAGAGGTTAAAAAAAAAGTACTGAAGCAAATACAATTTGCCAAAGAACACATCAACTGACCAAAAGAGAAATGGAAAAACATTTTATGGATCTTCATTTTGGATCCAAATACCGCAGACAGGTCATCAGACGACCCTCAAACTTTGAATTCAAGTCACAGTACACTATGAAGACGGTGAAGCATGGTGGTGCAATCATCATGATATTGGGATGTTTAAAGCATAGCTAGGATCATAGACCAGTTTGCGTTTATCAGAATACTGGAAGAGGACATATTGCCTTACACTAAAGAGGAAATCCCTTAAAATGGGTGTTTAACAAGACAACAACCAAAAACACACCAGTAAACGTGCTAAATCTTTGTTCTAGTCCAATAAGTTTTAGTGGAGTGGTCAGGTTTTAAAGTGGCCAGCCCAATCTCCAGATCTTAATCCGTTATCAAAAATGCAGTTTCTGAGACAAAACCAAAAAATGCTAATGATTTGTGGGATGTAGTCCAAACATCCTGGTCTTTAATATCAGATGACTGGTGCCACACAGATGTGAAGCTGTTCTAAAAAACCTGTGGTTATACAACTAAATAATAGATTAGTGATTCACAGGAATGCTAAATTATGAACAGAACATGCTTATAGGTTGAGTTTGCACAAACAAATGCTGACACTGCTTTTTTTTAAACAGCCAAATGTTATTTACTGTAAAGTACTAACAATTTATATACATTTCTTTTGATGTTTGAATAAGGAAACCGAGTCTAATGATCCAAGAGCATGGAAACAAAAAACATTCTAAAGATTTTGTCCTTAACTCAAGTTTTCAAACACATTGCTGTTATTTTGAACACAACTGTATGTAGAGACCAAAACCGACTGAAGCACCCAGCATTTATGGAGTTACTTAAATGGTGAGTATTTTGTAAAGTCCCAAGATGTTTTTAATATATTCTGAAATCAGAATTGACAACTCGCAAAACAATTTTTACTGTTTGGTAAAGCAGCTGTGTTCTTTTTCCTTCTTGGAGTTGCTCCCATATTATTAGTGGTACTGTTGTGTATAGGATTTTGAAGGGTTCATGTGGACACTTTAAAACAACAGGTTATGAATTGACTTCGAAATACACTGCTCAAAAAATTAAAGGGAACACGTAGGAGAGAACATCCGCCGTCTCATCAGGAGCATGCCCAGGCGTTGTAAGGAGGTCATACAGGCACGTGGAGGACACGCACACTACTGAGCCTCATTTGAACTTGTCTTGGGGAATTTCCACTGAAGTTGAATCAGCCTGTCATTTTGATTTTGAGTATGATTCCAAATCTAGACCTCCATGGGATCATCATTTAGATTTGCATTTTGATGTTATTTTGTTCTCAACTTTCACAATCTACTACATAAAGATTTTCAACTTAAATATTTTATTAATTGAGATCTAGATTGTGTTATTTTAGTGTTCCCTTTATTTTTTTGAACAGTGTACTGTAGCTCTGATTCAGTATGCCATTTAAAATCATTAAGATCTTAACATGTCTTAGTACATGGTACATTTGAGGTAAAGTGTTAAAAGAATCTGAAATTTTACATCTAGATTTAAAGAACAGTGTGTAAATTTTCATAAAGCCATTTTTTAGGTGAAACACAGTTTCTTTTGAATACTTAAGAACTGGTTCATTTGAATTCTTTCCAGGTTGCTGGATGGAACAGCTGCTAAACTGATGGAGTGCAGTTTCTGTTCTATACCCTCAGCCAGGGGAACAGTTGGTATTTTCTCTCTTTTCATTTTTAAACAAGTCGCAAATATCATGTAATCATATACAATTCTGTTTTGTTTACAGTCCTGCAACTGGACCATAGAGTAAGCAACAAAGAGTCCTAATGGTGGTTGTCATTCTTCAAAACCGTAAGTACAAGATCATCTTGGACAAATATATATA
>JAOUQT010000028.1:3195412-3209560 GCA_025769995.1 Xyliphius kryptos | reverse complement strand
TTGTCCAATTTAGCCATGAAACCTTCCACACTAAAATGACAGGTGTTTCAGTTTCATTGTCTAACCCCTGTACATTACATTCACATTTTCCCTATTTAGCAGACACTCTTGTACAGAGAAAATTACAAAAGTGCTTTAAGACATATCAGTAAACATAATATATTATTATTAGTCAGGAAACCAAGAATATCCTCAATAAATTGCGGAATTGTGCATGTGGTGGTAAGAAAATTTCAGTAGAAAATTGGTTTAGTTGAGGTAAGTGCAGAATAAGTGGGTCTTCAAACAGTTACTGACTCTGCCGTCCGGACATTAAGGGGAGGTTTATTCCACCATTTAGGAATCAAAACAGAGAAGAGTCTAAAAACATGTTTCCTGAGAGATGGGGGGACCAGTCGAGCAGTGCTAGACTACCGGAGTGCGTGAGGTGCAGTGCGAGGTGTAATAAGTGCTGTAATTTAGGAGGGTGCAGGACCACGTTACCTGGGATAAATAGCACTTCTGTCTGTCAACTTCAACTGGTGATTCGCAATTCATGCTGATATGTCAGCAAGACAGGCCGAGATCCTGGCAGAGATTTGAGTGTCTGATATGCCATACAATATCAACCATTGTATAAAATTCTAATTTTATTTGCCACATACTTTAGATATTTCTACAGCATTAAGTGAAATTCCTTTTATCAAATGGACAGCTGCTCTACCCCTGGAGCAAAGAGAGTTAAGGGCCTTGTTTATGGACTCAACAGAGTCAGCTTGGCACAGTCAGATCAGTAACCCAGAGCAATCAATGTTTCAGGACATTCAATATTAGTGATGTATTCCAGGGAATCTCTACTTTTGATACTTTTGACAGTTAAAACAGAAAATAAATTGTAAATAATTTGTAATTAAAAGTAAAAAAAACTCAAAAGAATATGAAATCAACCATTCAGTCCTCCAGAAAAGAGTAACGACTAAAAATATGCCTGTGTCTGGCTGTCCAAGAAGAGGGTCTAAAAGAAATCTCAAAAAACCCTAAACTGTTAACATTGGAACTATAGTATGCTTGTTGCTACAGTTTATGTGAAAGGGCGTGCGGTTGCAATCAGAAAGAGTGTACAATTTTAGTTTTTATGGCAGATTTGCAAAGAGGAAACATGAAGGCCAGACTTAAGTTTGCCAGATAGAATGCAGACAAAGGCCAGGACTTTTGGAACAATGTTCTTTGGACAGTTGAGTTTAAAATTGAATTATTTAGACACTATAACAGAAAGCAGAATTCCAGGACAGACAAACACTGATATGATGTGGGGTATAGCTATTAGTACTAGCTATTAGTGACTTTTTCCTCAATTAAAATATACATTTTATTTTTTAAACAGTACAGCAAGGTTTATTATTGTTTACAAGCAAACAATTCACTTGCTTTTCCAGAGATAAAATAATGCAAGCTTAGTCATCAAATATTTCTCTATTTTCAAATAAGAACTGAATATTTAATAAAGTTTTTTCAAATGACTGAATACAATAAATGTATCTTAATGAGAACACATGCGCTTCTGAAAAAAATATTTTGACCCCACCTAAATAGACTAAATATTAAAAATAAACATTTATAAATCCGTATTACATAATAATTTCTGACTTATACTGCTCCTACTTTAATCCTGGAGTGCAGCACAAGCTAGTACTGTATGGGACAGCTCCATCAGAATCTAACGAGTGCCTGCCAGTTCTGTTGCATTTTAGTGTAAAGTATGATTATAATGTAACTTTAGAGCAACAGAAAATAATGAAACATACTTCACTTTCAACCTGTTCATATTTTTATTATCATATGACTGAGATATATACAGTAGATGATACATATGTTTCCAATAGAGGAGAGTGAGAGTGACATACACACCCTCCCACACCCTCAGCTTAGAATTCCAGCCTGGTTCTTTTGGGACAGATGTGTCTCAAGCTACAAAGGATTTGCTTCAATTAATGTAAAGATTTAAAAATATTTTATAAATATATTTCAGAATAGATTCAATAGTAAAAATAAAACTGAATGGTGCCAGTCTTGGCGGGGTGTGCATGCAGCAAAGAACGGGTTAATAAGTAAATAAACAATAAAAATACATAACTTTTTTTTTCCACTTCTTTCTTTTTATTATTTTTAATAATAATAATAATAATAATAATAATAATTTATCTAAGTGCGCTATGTTTTGTTGATTGTATAATTTTAAAAATTACGATAAAGTTGGCGACATCTCTTGGACATCTGTTGAACATGCTGAATTGCGTCACTGACCTTAGAGGTAAAGTAACATTTGAAATATTTTTTGCAGAAATGTAATAAATCTATGAAATATAGTCGAATTTCTTCCATATCGCGTATAACTTTCAGAAGTAACTCATAAAAAAATTATAATTAATTATTTTCAGAAATTATTTCTGCCTGCCACACGAAGAGAAGGCATGTGGGCGTTTACAAACGTCTTTGATTGACGTGAGCCAAAGCCAATAGTAGTACACTCTGTCAGTTTGGCAACCCTATCAAAATTTTAGGGCGTGGAACTCTGTAGTCTGTACAAGATGGCGTATATGGTTGTTTTACGGCTACGATATTGAGCGAATTGCGGTATATTATTGACTTAATTAATCAATTGTGTCCGTATAGTCACGTTGTAATCATTTGTCATAAGCCGTAGAAACGCAAAATAACCACCATGAAAGGAAAAGAAAGATCGCCAGTTAAAAAACGCTCAAGGGCCTTGGACGATGTTCGAGACAGGGGAGGAAGCCATCCGAGCAGCAAGAAAATGGGGGTTGTGTCGATTTCTGCCGGAAGCAACAATGGAAATAGCTCTTCTAAAAGTGAAGGGAGTTCGGCGAGAAGGAGTTTACTTGGAGAAAAAAGGGATAGTCGGGACTTCGACGGACATGCTTCGAGTCGCACGGGAAACAGTCATAACTACAGCAGCCCCGTTGCTAGTGCTAGCAGCAAGAATCACAACTCGAATTTGTCTCTGGAAGCGGCCGCCAGGAGCAACTCGCGTTCAGAGCAGCGCAGCCAGCTCGCCGCTAACGAGAGTGAGTACAAAACGCTAAAAATAAGCGAACTGGGGTCGCAGCTGAGTGACGAGGAGATCGAAGACGGTTTGTTTCATGAGTTCAAGAAATTCGGCGATGTGAGTGTAAAAATTAGCCGCATCAACGACGAAAGAATTGCATTTGTGAACTTCAGGAGGCCCGACGATGCCCGGGCGGCCAAACATGCACGAGGTCGCCTGGTGCTCTATGACCGGCCTTTAAAAATCGAAGCAGTGTACATGAACAGGAGAAGAAGTAGATCACCAGTCGAAAGCTTTCCTGCTGTGGCTGGTCACAGACATTTGCACACACAGAGACCTCTGTCCCCTACTGGACTCGGCTATAGAGACTACAGGCTGCAGCAGTTAGCACTTGGTCGACTTCCTCCACCCCCACCGCCTCCCTTACCCAGAGAGCTGGAGAGAGAAAGAGAGTTTGCTTTTTATGAAGCCAGAGCAAGGCCTGCTTACATTGCTGAACGAGCTGCCGCCTTTCGTGAAGAGGATTTTATTTCTCCTGAAGATGACCAAAGAGCAAACAGAACGCTGTTTTTGGGTAACTTGGACATCACAGTTACAGAAAATGATCTAAGGAGGGCATTTGATCGCTTTGGCGCAATCACTGAAGTGGACATTAAGAGACCAACGCGTGGCCAAAACAGCACATATGGCTTTCTTAAGTTTGAAAACTTGGACATGGCTCACAGAGCAAAGATCAGCATGTCAGGAAAAGTAGTTGGCCGAAATGCTATTAAAATCGGTTATGGAAAGGCAACCCCAACAACTCGTCTGTGGGTGGGAGGGCTTGGACCTTGGGTTCCCTTGGCTGCGTTAGCTAGAGAGTTTGATCGCTTTGGCACAATAAGGACTATAGATTACAGGAAAGGGGACACGTGGGCTTACATTCAGTATGAGAGTTTGGATGCTGCTCAGGCAGCTTGCACACACATGCGTGGTTTTCCTCTTGGAGGGCCAGATCGACGGCTTAGAGTGGACTTTGCAGACACAGAGCACCGCTATCAGCAGCAGTTTTTGCAACCACTTCCCCTACCCCACTATGAGGTCATGGCTGAATCTTTTGTTCACCGTGCAACCCCTGATGCTATCAGGGTCAGAGAAAGAACTCCTCCACCACTACATTTTAGAGACCGTGAGCTTTATGCCGGTGCTGAATGGCCAGCTCCTGCCATCCGTGAGCGTGTAAGAACTCCTGCTTTTGAAACCCTGGAGCCCTTAGAACGAGAGCGAAGGCCAAGAGAGCCATGGTCCTTGGAACGGGAGATGCCAAGCAGAGATGCTGTAAGAAAACGCCGCCTGCTAGAAGATGGACGACACCTAGATTGTTCACCCGACAGCAGCAGTGAGTGGGCAGTACGGCGCAGACGAGCCCCATCCACAGAGGGCAGCCCAGGAAGTAGCAGTCGTGATGGGCGATTCAGTGACTCTGAGCGTCCAGTAAGAGCAGAGCGGCTATCACCGGCACGAGAGCGTCGCAGCAGCCTAGACAGGGCTCCTGGAGAAAAGAGACTCAAAAGCAGCAACAGCCTGTCTGATTCGAACATTGGTGTAAACCCATCAGAGAAAAAACGGAAAACAAGTGAAGCAAGCAAAGGTGCTTCAAAGAGAGAGCGAACTGATGGAAGCTCCAAAGGCAGTCAGTCTTCCAAGCAGGATGCAGGTGGGAAGCTGAGTATGGCCTGGAATGGAATGTTGCTCTTAAAGAACAGCAATTTCCCAGCTAGCATGCACATCCTGGATGGGGACCTGAGTGTGGCCAACATGCTCCTGGTCGACGGCAGTACAGGAGGGAAAGTGACACAGCTCCGCATCACTCAGCGCCTCCGGCTTGACCAGCCCAAAATGGATGAGGTGTCACGCCGCATCAAAGTAGCAGGCCCAGGCGGGTATGCCATTCTTCTTGCTGTTCCTGCCAGCTCAGAGGATGCATCTTCATCAACAGACCCAGCGGCTTCAACCCAGCGTCCTCTGCGCAACCTGGTCTCTTATCTGAAGCAAAAGCAGGCAGCTGGGGTAATCAGTTTACCTGTGGGGGGCACACGCGATAAGGACAACACGGGGGTGCTGCATGCGTTCCCACCCTGCGATTTCTCTCAGCAGTTCTTAGATTCCTCTGCAAAAGCTCTTGCCAAAACAGAAGAGGACCATCTTGTCATGATCATTGTCCGTGGAGCATCCTAACAATCAGAACACAAACAAAAAAGCATTGTTATATTAAACAGATGTGTTATTTGCATGCTTTTGTTAAGTCTGGTGCAGCAATTATAGTTTAAACAGTTATTAAATGGGTTATGTGTCATCTGTTTTGCCAAGTGCAATGCATGATAAACATGTATCATATAGCAAAATTGGTTTTTACCTTTCAATATTTGCTCCCCATTGCAAGATTAGTTTCCAGACCAGGTCATTGTGATACTGCCGATCTGGTTAAGCGTGAACGATAAAAGGCAGACATAAAAGGCAAAAACTGAATATTTACACTATACCCTGTACTGCTGGGAAACGTTTTGTTTTGCCATTAGACTGTAAACACTTCCATATATGAAAATTAACAAGAATGTTAGTTCATGTAGGCATTATATATATTTTTTATTTAAAAAAGAGGTTATTATTCGTTGTGGTCTAAAGCTCGAAACAATCAGTTAATATTGAAGCAAATGTGTAGTACAGGCCTACGGGTTTAGTTCTGTTGTTCTCCTAAAGCAGTCTAGCTATATCTCACTTTAAACTGCATGATAATGTTGTCCTGTTTGGAAACGTTTACAGGGTAGACCACAGTCCAAACTTTTGCCTACTATAAAGTAATGTATACACAGCTGTACTTTAGTATTGAAATGTTTATCATTGTGTAACTGGGCAAGCATTTACTGAGGCTACCAATGGTTGCAGAATCGGTCATCTCTAGAAATCAATAATTATTTTGGTATTCTTTTAATTCTGACGTTTTCAAAGTTACCATTTGCACAGACCATTACATATAGCTCATAATGTAGACCATCTGAGAAACTAGTTCACTAATTTCTGTTCAGGCTGTGATCAGCCTTTAGTTTCTAATAATTTGACTGTTTTTATTGTTTTCCTTTACCTTTTTAAAGTGATATTGTCTGTAGAAAAGTACAAACATCCAGCATAACTTCATAACAGTGGTATGTAATGCATGTGGCTTTTTCCTTTTTGTAAGTATTGGCCTAAGTTGTGTTCTATATGCCACATTAAAGGAATTGGTAATTGATGTCCAGATACTAAAATGTGAGTTCAAAAGTGTTCGTTTTAATTTGATAAACGCAATTCTTATGCTGATTTATAATTTTATTGTGATCTATATTCACTTTATATAAACACACATTGTCAGCTTAAGATATACTTGACGCAAAGCTGTACAATTAATTTTTATCTGAGTGGTTAGAATTTTTCAGTACGTTAATAATGAAAGAAACAAAACCTGGTCAGCAAATAATTGGTCAGCAATCATTAATCATACTACTAATGCACATGCATTGATTTATTATGAGCCTATATTATTAGTATATGTTTAATTGTGCAGCCCTGAAAGTATGTTTTTAGTTGAGTATATGTTATGTTTGGATTGCCTGTCAGATATCGCCTACTTTTCTAACCACCAAATCAGAAATGTTTTGCAATTTTTATCAATGTTGAGGTATTTTGCAGTGTCTTAATTAGTACCCAGTGTGTTCATTCAATCTGTATTATGCCACCTATCATTTTAAAAATCATACTAAACTGCATTTTTAAAGATGATTGGTTTGTGAATTAAGATGGTTAAGATGTTCTATATGTATGGATAAGTAGGAGATACTGTACTTTCAGTAACCATCTCTCAGGATAAAAAAGGACCCGTGCACAGGAGGACTTCTCATTGCTGCAATCAAAAAGATTTGAATTGATACTGGAGCCTTTTGGATGCAGATGGGCAAGAGCTTTTCATTTAGTGATTTGTGTATGCTCACTGAGAGAGCAGCGTCACACTTGTGTAAATGTTTTTTGTGGTTACACATCCCATATTTAAACGGAAATATGACCATCTTGCATTGTGCTGTGTACCTGATTTCTTGAAGCAGAGGAAAAAAGAGGAATCACCCATACACTCGCACAGCTAAGAAATAGCTGTCCAATACACACACAAAAGTGCACTGGCACTTATATGATTTGTCTTACTATCAATAAATTGTTTCGTTTAATGGAGAAATATTCATTCGTTGGAATTGAATCAAAGACCACATCCCTCTGCTTTGATGTTGAATTTTGATGGAATTGTTGCCAATTGTTTCTGCTCAGGAAAAAAAATATTACCACATGTGGATAAGTGATGTGGAAAGTGAGCGCATTGTTTTGCTGTGTTGCCAGTCGATGATTTACAACCATGTGTTACGGAGTTGCCCATTTTTTGCTAATTGTGCACTCCTGGCCTAAACACCCTTTATTCCTGAGAGGTGTGAAAGCAGAGAAGGAGGCCTTTGCTACTGTGCTCTCTAGCAGGTTTGTGCTCTGCTGCTGCCCAAGGTCAGAGAGGAGATTTTGAGTATGCAGAACTTCAATAAGATGAGTTTTGTTCCAGCACTGCCACTGGTTTCCTCCAAAGGCTTCCCTACTTGCACCAGCTGGAAGAGGTCAGGTCTGCCATAATCCACCTGCTTTGCATTGCCAGCACAACCAGTCATGGTCAGATTTGAATACTTTCTGTATCGGTGGAGCAGGCATTTGTCTACCCCATCCTTTGGTTTTTGCACATTTGATTTTATTTTTCCACTCCAGTGAGCTATCAGTCCAGGAAGAGGATTTCCATGATCAGAAAATGGAGTGTGTTTATAGAAAGTAAAAAAGCCCTTTCTAAGCTGATAGTTTTGTCCTCCTCCACTTACATTTGTGACAGAAGTATTAAATCCACATCCTCGCTTAAAGTGACCAGAAAAGTCTCGCCATCTAGACTGCCAGTTTCCTCAAACAGAACAAGATTTAATGCATCGAGGCAGTACACACGCTGCAGCCTGAGTGGGATAAAGGCCTCCTCTGTTCCTAATGAGCTGTTGTGGTATGACCTTCATCACCTCTCCATCAGGTCATCCAGCAGTGAGTACCTTGCCCGATTGTGGTGAGTAGGGATAGTGTGTGTGTATACTGGGGCCATTTCCCAAAAGGTATGTATCAGTGCAGGGCATGGTAATTCATTTAGATAATTATACTGCATTATTTCTATGGCTAGATATATTTGTATTTGAATTGTGTGTGTGTGTGTGTGTGAGGGAGAGATTGAATGAATTAGCAGACATGCTCAATAATAATCAAAATAATGAACTAACTCTAACCTGCAAGTTTAAAAAAATACCAGTGTGTTTTATATTTCACCAATATGTTGGATTGTGGGAATACATTTTTAAAGGAGGTAAGTCTTTCATATAGAGGCCTTCTGTGTTCTATTTTTAAAGTGAGCAGTTTTAGTTCAGGTTCAGGATGTTATGTTCAAACTAGCGGTTTACTGTGGAATATATGTTTTTAAAAGTAGAGTTGACTACTTCTGGTAGACTTCATCAATAATATGAAGGTCAGATTGGCTTGAACTATTTAAAACTGAAAGATTAATTTTAAATATTAAACAAGGTACACACTGGATACGGTATGAGTAGCTTCCATGGATTGAAATAACAAAGTCTAAATAAAAAAATGGGTTGTTCTGGCATTTTTGTTTAGCATCATATCCACCACTGGTCCCCAAACCTAGTCAATGTGTTACATATGTTTTCTACAAACTCTGCATGGCGTGTGTGAGAAAAGGAATATTGAGGCATAACTGATGGACAGATTTGAAAACTAGCTTTGCTAAGTGACATCAACTACTTACCTAAAATTTAGTGATGAATACACAGATCTTTACAGTTTATTATGTAACTGTTCAGACCTTATATACTGTCTATCTAAGCACATTTATTTAGAAGTCAGATGACATGCGGCTGAATTAAAATTCTTGTCACTGAAAGGTAGTAAATCATTATAAAAGAACTTTGAGCAAATTATACCATGTAGTCATGAAAATAAGTACAAAATAGGCTTTATATGGACAATATGAATTGGAGAGTATATTACACATGGTAACTGGTTAAGACGGTGTCAAAGCCATGCAGAGAAATTAAGTATATTTTATAAACACAAAGGAGTGACAGAAAAAAAAGCAACAGGGTAGCACCAGAGTCACTGGAGCAGTAAGGATCATTCTTTGTTGTAGAGCGATAACTCGGCGCGCCACAATCCCTCATAGATGTTTGCTTGCATTAATATCTGCTGTTTATTATGGTCAATGAATACAGGGGGTTGGGGGCAAAATGGAAGAGACCACTCCCATCAGTATAGGAAAATTTACCATGAGATATTGGTAAGCAGTCAGAATTAAATTTATAGGTACTTTTTCTTGTAAGCCATACAAGTATATTCCCAACCCTGATCATTGAGTACTCGCTGTCTGGCACACTTTTGTTTTTCCTGATCTAAAACAACTTATTAAACCAAGCTGCTGAACAGCCGTTTGTGCATGATATCAGGTGTGAAAGCAGGAACAAACACCTAATTTTGAATTATTAACAAAAGAAGTATAAGTGTGAGTCAAAATGATCGACACTGCAGTTTTAGATATTTTGTGTATATTTATAAAGCATGTGGACAAATTGACAAAGTGTACTGAAAAGCAGGAGTTCATGTTGAAAAATTATTGTTTTCTTAAAGATGATTAAAATTAATTCTAAAGCCATAATGTGCGGCTTAATACATTTTGACTCACCCTCATATATAACAGTATAGATCTGAACATCAGCTTAGAAATTAGTAATGGGTGATTTTACATATAATCATTTACATACTGTTGTCATTGACATAATAGTCGATGAGAGGTGAACATGATAAATTTTTGTGCTTATTACCCCGGAAGACTTGCATTTAATTCTGTACACTCCAGGAAGCGAAGAAACGGTTTGGGTATCAGATGTGCGTCAGTCTTGAAAAAGCCTGATCAGTCTGATTTTGAAACTGTGATAAGTTATGGAGTTGTAGACTATATGATGTTGTGTGTTATTGTTAATACTTCTCTTTTGTTCAAATGCACAGTTATGTTCTTCACTGAGTCCTTTCTGTGGTGAGAAGTTTGTCTCAATGAACTCACTGTAAGTACTTCTATTTGTCTTTTATTTTTAATATGAGCCTCAGTGCTTATTGTGTATATTTATTTTGTAACAGTGCTGGCGGATTGTGAACTCACTGCAGAACATGAGCTACGATTATAGTAAGTACTGTAGTTGAGTGTGTGTGTGTGTGTGTGTGCGTGTGTGTATAAAGACATTTAGTTTGTTTTTGCAAATAATAAAACTGTAAAGCTAGTAATCCTGCTCAGTACCAGAGGAACTGTAGCTTCAGACATTTGAAGTGTGCATGACTGAAGAGCCACTGGTGCAAAGCTAGCATCTCTGGGATTATGACTAAATGCCTCCAAATCAAATACCTGCATAAAAGTAAAGATGATGCAATGCGGTGGGTTTTTGAATGGTCTGACGTACGGACCCACGGTGCACGAAGCCGTTGCACTCTCTCTGATTGCGTGCAGCACGTTTGTGTTGGAACTGGTGCTGAATTTTACCCAGCTCAAAGTGCTTCTGTCTGGGTCAGTTTTTCCCCCTGGCCCGTGTGCGAGAGAGAGATAGATAGAGGGAGGGAGAGAGAGAGAGAGATGGATGAGACTGATTTGTAAAGCTTGATAAAACTTGATAAAACTATGGCTCAGTTTTGAATTCTGGTGTTATTTATCACTGTAAATATGCATCTGAAATCACAATAAAGTTTCTTTTTTTCTATGAGGTTATGTGTTGTTTCATTCTATCAGGACAATCTTAGTATTCTTATACGAATAACATGCAGTATGTTGTAAATGCAGTTTATATGATATTCTGACATACATTCTCATTCACTATGAGTAAAGAGTTAAGGACATTGACCTTCTGTAAACTAGAAAACAAAATAAATACACACTGGGGCAAATGAGAAACACGCCCTTTAATATTAAATAAATTTATTTTGATAAGTAAGAAATAAAAATATCAATAAATGATTTTCTTTTTTACAAAACAAAATGTGATGATGATTGGTACCCTTGCATATGTTATGCATATCTCCTTTTACTGATAAAACGGCACAAACTTTTCTCCTGTAACCCCCTATAAGGTTGAGGAATACAGAGCTGCAGAGATCATTTGAGGGCTTTTCTCTTTACAGAATCTCTCTGAATGGTTCCAGGTCCTCCCTCTATTTTAAGCTAACCGTATAGCTTTCTTACAGCTCTCAATAGCTCATCTTTACTGGGGTATCAATAATTGTGGAGAGGTCTGTATATTTAGCTTTCATTATAATTATGAACCATTTCACAAACCTTTTATTATAAATGCAGACACTGTAATTGGTGACAATTAGTTGCACTGCCACAATACTTTTAATTCTCACGCTGCAATCTGTGGTGTATAGATATAAAAGTTATTGTAATATAACATTCAATTCCTTATCCACGTGAGGATTTTTAAGACTAAATAAGCACCGTTTCTCAAAAGCAACAAAATCTTCAAAAATGGTATAATATATACACATACCCCAATATATACACAAACCAGATGCCAAAAATCTTGGGACGAAGTACAAACTAAATAAAAACGGAATGCAATAATTTACAAATGTCAAAAACTGATATTGTATTCATAATTGAACATAGGCAACATATCTAATGTCGAATGTGAGACATTTTGAAATTTCATTCCCAATATTTGCCTATTTGAATTTTTATGACAGCAACACATCTCAAAAAAGTTGGGACAGGGCAATGAGAGGCTAGAAAAGTTAAATCAAAACAAACAATTGCAACGCATTAGGTCAATTGGCAATAGGTCATTAACATGACTGGGTATAAAAAGAGCATCAAAAAGAGGATCACCAATCTCCATAATTCTGCTCCAACAAATAGTGGAGCAATATCAGAAAATTGCAGAGTTTGAACATATCATCATTTACAGTGCATAGTATCTTTAAAGGATTCAGAGAATCTGAAAGAATCTTTGTTCGTAAGGGTCAAGGCTAAAAAACCTTACTGGGTGCTCGTGATCCTCGGGGCCTTAGACAGCACTGCATCACATACAGGCATGCTTCTGTATTTGAAATAACAAAATGGGCTCAGGAATATTTCCAGAGAACATTATCTGTGAACACAATTCACTGTGTCATCCACTGTTGCCAGTTAAAACTCTATAGTTCAAAGAAGAAGCCGTAACTAAACAAGATCCAGAAGGGCAGACGTCTTCTTTGGGCCAAGGTTTATTTCAAAGTGGAAAACTGTTCTGTGGACGAATCAAAATGTGACATTCTTTATGGAAATCAGGGACGCCGTGTCATTCGGACTAAAGAGGAGAAGGACGACCCAAGTTGTTATGAGCACTCTGTTCAAAAGCCTGCATCTCTGATGGTATGGGGTTGCATTAGCAGCTTACACATTTAAAAGGACACCATCAATGCTGAAAGGTATATCCAGGTTATAGAGCAATATATGCTCCCATCCAAATTATGTCTCTTTCAGGGAAGACCTTGCATTTTTGAAAATGACAATGTCAAACCTCATACTGCATCAATTACAGCATCATGGCTGTGTAAGAGTCTGGGTACTGAACGGACCAGCCTGCAGTCCAAACAGAATCATAAAACGGAAGATAGGACAAAAAAGACCCAAGACATTTGAGCATCTAGAATCCTACATAAGACAAGAATAAGTTAACATTCATATACATCAACTTGAGCAACTTGTCTCCTCAGTTCCCAGACGTTTACAGACTGTTGTAAAGAGAAAAGGGGATGTCTTACAGTGGTAAACATGGCATTGTCCCAACGTTTTTTTTTGTTGCTGTCACAAAATGAGCCAATATTTGACATAAAATTTCAAAATGTCTCCCATTTGACATTTGATATGTTGTCTATGTTCTATTGTGAATACAATGTCAGTTTTCGACATTTGTAAATTATTGCATTATGTTTTTATTTACAGTTTGTCCCAACTTTTTTGGAATCAGTTTTGTACAACATAATACAAAACATTTAAAGAATTTACTAACCAATCAGTTTCCACTTCTATAAAAGTTACATATCACCATATGTTTTTTAGAATTGTGAAATAAAAATAAACCAAGTGGCACATTGTGTAGCCCTCGAACACCAAGAACAGTATATGACATTATAAATACTGTAACACAACTATTCATGCTAGCTTTTAGCAGTAGTACACTGTCTGCACCACTAGATGACTCTGGTGACAAAAGAATCTTGTACCTATGTTAAAAAACAGTTACATAAACAAGTACTAAGAAGATTTCTATTTTAGAAGATAAATGAAAATGGATTTCTGCACAAGCCTGAGGGTAAAATGCAAAAGGAAAAACGTCTGTCTTGCATCTTTGGCTCATGTCTCAATAGTCTGTACAATTCTGCAGCGCATAAAAATCTACTAACAACTGGTGAGTAAAAGAACACGACAGCTTCATCAATACAATGATTAAATGCAATAAAATAACAATTCTTAAAAGCAAGATGTCTAACAAAAGGACAATGCCTTACATTTTTAATGAGCCCTTAAAATGTTTTCAGCCATTAGATTTGTAGCAATTTAAGACGTTTGGTGTTTTTTCTTCTTACTCAGCAAATGTTGGCATAATGACTCAGGGGCCCATATACACTTTCCAATATACTGTAAAAAAAATGATCATCCCTAGTGGCTAAGGCACATTTGTGTACTAGATTACTTACTGGCACGTGCTATTATAGCAAGCAAAGTGTGTTTGTGTGTATGTGTGTGTGTATGTATGTATATCATGTGTTTCATTGTCTAACCCCTTTATATGTGCGCATATATATATATATATATATATATATATATGCGCACATATACAGGGGTTAGACAATGGTTTTGTACAACATAATACAAAACATTTAAAGAATTTACTAACCAATCAAAACACAAATCTGTTCAGTTTCCACTTCTAAAA
>JAOUQT010000028.1:3169835-3180295 GCA_025769995.1 Xyliphius kryptos | reverse complement strand
ATAAGCCACGTTGCTCCATCTTGCTGGAATACTTTCCGTTAACTCATAATCATCCAGTCACAGCAAGAGTTCTTACAGAACGTTGGGGAACTCTGTTTACATGTATTATACTATAGTATCTCAAATACTTATATAATCTTATAATCTTGTAATAGAATCGGATTAATGAGTCAAATTTATTTCCTATATTAAGAATGGGAATCAAATGCAAAGCAAACAGCAAACTGTGTTCTGTTAGAAGAGGCTTTAAAGCATCTTTTTACAATGCAAGTAAACTGATGAATCGCCTTAATCATTCATCTCAAATGTTACCATCGATACACGTTGCTAGTAGTTCATAACAGCAACCAGTACGTACAAGCAAATGACTAGGCAAATGTCATTAAAGCTCATACATTGTATGATCTTTACCATCGGCTGCTACCAGTAATTAAAATAATTTTCCAAAATGAAACAAAGCCTCTCTACTGCAATGCTACTCAATCCAATATTTATAAAATAATTAAATAACACAGAATTACTTTTAGTGCTTAAGTACTTAAATATATTATGTTTTTAAGGACAGTTGAATTTGGTAGCACTTTGTAGCTTGTTATTAATGAACCTGATATTATGTAGGTTGTTTTTAAATACATTAAGCACTGGAGCAGTATACATTTGTAGATGCAACATTTACTAGAATGGTACTCTGTGATCCATAATCAGTGTTTGGATACACATGCACTTGCAAAATAATGATGACGTAAATGTACTGTCTCTGCATGTCAGTTCAGTGCTTACCAGGACCGGCAGGAGCAGAGCCATGTATCCTCCACAGAAGACGGCAAAAAACACAGCGTAGACCATGAGTTGGATATAGGAGGTTGCCATTGGAGAGAGCAGGTTGACGATCCCGCACAGGATTAGATAGGTCTTGTGGTAGTGGTACTTGTGCACTAAATTTCTGTCTGTTACCCAGCCAGAAGCCAGCTGAGCCACAGTTTCTGTTATACCTGTGTGAAACAAGAACCATTTCATTCACACTCTTCCACAGTGCACCTTCACAAATCATTAGTTAAAATCACAGGTGACATTCAAATGCATTCATAATGGAATTTAGGACCTAATTCTGGGAGTGTCTAAAATTTTTATTAATATCTTAGACAGTATGAAGACAATCATTATTTTTTCCACTATAAGGTGTATGCTGGGTTCGGGTTACGAAAGCATTGATTGCAAGTTGATTGCAGGGCTGGCAAGAAATTTGGATGTTCTGTCTATTTAACCCTCAGAGCACAAATAAGTATGCACAAAAATTATTACTACGGTCATGTGATAAGGCACCCACATAACTGCACTGAAGAAAGTACAATGAAGGGAATTGTGGAGGGATAAAAAAAATGTGGAAGATGGAATAACCTGAATGGACAACATTACAATGTGGACTGATATATAAGGGGCCAGACTGCTACACGCAACACGAGACAAATGGCATTCTAGAAAGCTTACTCCTCAGTGCAGTTAACCATCGTGAATTTATGTTTACTTTTTGTCATTATTCATGCCGTATTCATTTCATGAGCCCTATATGATGATTTAAGGCTCTGTGCTGCTGCAGAATAATTTACTAGCTCTGGAAAAGGCATTGTGTAACAGGCTGTGACAATAACAATGCTTAAAAAATTAGAAGAAACGTTTGCAGTTGTTTTTAATTTTAGAACCACTCTAGCATACTTTGAACTAGTAGGAATACATGAGAAAGTAGGAACATTTCCAATCATGCACAGAAATAAAAAAATGAATGGACAAGAAATCAATAAGGTCAATTGTAATAATGTAGGCCACTCTTGATGCAGTGGCAGTGTTAATGCACACACGGTGAAGCTCTTCACAGTGCTCAGGCATGTGAAACACCTGGACAATGTTTGTCTGTCCTCACCACACCACCAAACACTTTTTGTCCTGGTGTGCTCCTACTTGAGCACAGGGACATTTAGGGATCTGCTTGTGTGTTTAAGGCACAGCAGGTCTGGTGAAACTCACAGCTGTCTTTCTCATGTACTATACAAATGTAATATCTACAAACTAAATAAGTCTTTAAAATCCATTTTCCATCCTTTTTTCTCACAGTTAAATGTCTTGCATATAGAATGCTTAATTCAGCACTGATTTCAACAGCACAGGTGTTTGTGTTCTATGAGGTTACCTAAACAACCACTACAAATGTGGGAATGCAGTGCCCCCACTAAATATAAAAGCGGCAATGAACTCCTACAGGGGGATGATGGACTAAATGCTTGCCCAGTCCACTCATTAAGAGAACAAGCCTTTTATCCACTCTTTTCTCCTGCTATTATGCCCAAATACTCCCCAGTACAATGTCATCTACTTCAGAGGTGGCTGGGGAATTTGGGCATCTTTGTCGTTGCTTAGCGACTTCCTCAGCTTGGTGACACAGAAGAGCTCACAATAAGGAGATATTAGCGCCCTTAGTTTCTCAATTTCTTAGGCGGTCCTACTTGTAAAAAAGGCTCAGAATAAAGGTTGAGTAACTTGTCGTTGTACATGACAATGTCGTTATTAGCTGACCTATCAGTATCCCGATAGAAGTACCACAACAGGACAGCAGATTGGATATGAGCTTGAGTGAGATATTAGTCAGAATTCTCCATCACCATCATCATAACACCAACTGAATATACTGTATATTTTGTATGAACTGAGTTCTTTCATCCACTACATTTCCAGAGATGTCCATATAGAACCTAAGGCTTGTGGTGAGCCAGTGTACTGCTAACACACAGGGTTTAAATGTTCATTTCATTTTAAACAAACATGAGACTTTAGCAGAATCACTTTTCACAGTCCATCACCGCATTGAGAAATACAACCTGAAACTCCATTATGTAGAGAGAAAGGCCATTCTACCTTTTATGGCATTACCATAACACCACAATGCGATATAGGTCATCAATAAGTAGGAAAACCTATCTGATCATACAGTGGGGGAGACATTTACTATGATTAGGCATACAGTATTAAAAGGACAATGCAAGTCCTCATTCAACAGACGCTCCAACACTGTGTTTTGTGCGGAGGGTGTGTGTCTCCAGTTTAATCTCCTACTGAATTGTTAAGAATTATGTACTTAAAAATGAAACTTTTAAAACTGCAAGAACATCTTCAATTGTCAAGTTTAATTATTAAAAAGTATAATTATAAATGGTTATATCATCCAGTGGTATGCTGTGTTAGTTACGTTTACTGTGTTGTTTTCCTGAGGCAACACAACCCTAAAAAAAGAATGGTTTTGCGGGTGGTTAACCACAGACAATGGACAATTACTATCTTGTCCTTCCTTGGCACTACTGGTAGCATACAGGCCATTCAAGTGCCCTTTGATGGATTGGTGCCCTGTCCAGGGTTGTTCATGTCCTTGCGCCCAGAATTGCCACAACACTAAACTAGGATTAAGCATGTCTAGAAAATGAATGAATGAATGATTCCTGTATTTGAATCTTGTCTTAAAAACATTTCTAAGATGGCATATTCTTATTGATGCAATTTTATTCATTTATTTATATTTAATTGTATTAATTGTATTATGTTTTACTTTTTTTTCTGTTGGGCGTTACTTTGCTATTGTGACTGTAAGGCATCTTGGATGTTTTGTATTTATATACAAAAGCATTATTATTATTATTTCTGTTCACATTGTACCATATTTGCTTACTTATTTCTGTTAATTTTTAATACTCACCTGCCACAGAAATAATAAAGGACGCATCCATGGGATCAATGCCCAAAGTCCTGGCTCTTGCTGACAGATGGAAGTAGGGGATAAAGTAGGCTAATTGACTGAATACAAGTGACCAGGTATATATGCAAAAGAAAGGATTTTTTAAGAGTGAAAAGTCCAAGACTTTGGTTTTTCTAGTTAGAGTCTTCTCCCCTTCTGTAGATTTCATAGGCCATTTGCCATTGGTTTTTGGACTTATTTTAACTGAGCAATTGTCTATTTGTTTTCCACCATTTTGGACCAGGTTCATTAGCTCCATATCTTGGAGCTTCCTCTGTTCAAACGATGTGTTCTTAATGATAAGTGGATCCCTGTGAAAGGAAGGAGCTTCTGTTTTGTCAATGCCATTTGAAATGACTGGAGTCATTCTTGGACTGTTCTCAGGAGATTCTTTCTCCGTTTGTGTCGGAGATTCTGGCAGACCGGGCGGCCGAGGGAAGGCTGAAGGCTGCATTTTGATAGGCCGGAGCAGCATTGCAGATGCCACTAGGTTCAACATTAGACCACCCAAAATCAGCAGAGCTCCTGTACAAACAGAACATTTATAATCAGAATTAATTAAGTTTAGTGGTACTCTTCTACATGTGGCTGTCCACTTATTTCTGTCTTTATGTTTAGGTTTCCATTTAGTCAATTAAGGACTTCAAATTACCTTGTTGTATTTTCTGTAAAATTTGAATCATATTTACCCTGCCATGCATACTGATCCAGAAGAAGCTGTGTGAATGGTGCAAGTGCAAACGTCAAGCCCATACCAGACCGGCCAATAGAGTACGCTGTAGCTAACCTCTTACAGAAATATGCGGCTGTCACAACTGATGAGGCTTGGTACAGCAGTGCAAAGCCAAGACCTGAGGAATAAGCGTTTAATATGAATTAACTTTTGTAATTTTATAAAATAAAAATAAACATCTAAGTAAGTCTTTTTTGCCTAAATTGCCATCTAGCATAAAAGCATCATGTTTTATTGCCTATACTGTATATCTATATACTAGATACTCAAATAACTTGAACTTTATATGCCTAAAGAAATATTTTAGCAATCTATAGAAAAGCTGCCAACCACGCTGCTTGATTTATGGTGTGTCAATATGTCGCTGCTATCGTACGCCTAGCGCAGCTCAAAATGTACAAAAGGCATGTACTAATTCTCGAAATTATTAATTATCTATGTAACATAGCAATGAGCATTGCAAAACGCCTTGCATAGGGTGTAATATAAGGCCCCAAGACTCACCCACGACCAGCCCCATGCTGATGTACAAGTAGACGACACTGTTAGCAAACATGCTGAAGAGAAACCCTGTGGTCACCAGCAACGCTCCTATGATGGAAGTCAATCTGTTCCCCAGCTTAGCACAGGCAACAGACGCCAGAGGACCTGGCGGTATAAAGACAACACAATTCGCACGTCTGCAAAGACCACAGACAACAAGAGAAGGAAAATGCATTCTACAGATCCAGGTTTCTAGTTGGTTAGCCTTTTCAGGGTGCGACTTTGCAGTTCCAATTTCTACATAAGGAACTGTACCTTGTCATTCTTGCAAGGCTACGCAACCCTCATAATCGTCTGAGTTCCTGGATGCAGTGAGTGCTACAGAAATAGGTGGAACTGTTTGGCCGCGTTTAAGGGATGGTTGTTATAGGACAGCAGGTCTACCTCCTGAGAGTCTGATGCTGGACATGATGGAGCCAATCCAGCTGATACTCTCAGACGAGCCACCGAACTCGTCCTGCAGCACCACAAAGAAGATCCCAAAAGTCTTCAAGGTCCCCATCACCAGCACGTTTACCTGGTAAACAAACAGCACAAATAACATTTACAGGTTGTCAATTTTTCAAAATCTAATTAAGGAAATTAAAGTAAATACAGTCTTTATATAGAAACCGCTGTTAAAGACACACCAGAAAGCAGTGCAGAACCACCATCCAGCCCCATCCTCCATCTGGTGGCTCCACATAACCATTCTTGTCTTCCTTCATGATAGCTTTGGTCTTCTGTTCATACTTCGGTGGTTTGGTTCTTTTGCCCTCGCTAAAAACAGAGCGGCGTTTGCATTGAAAGTCAATAATTGGACATTCCATTACCCATCTATTTTATTTTTAATGCAAATATGCATTGTGATTTGTTCAACAGTAGGTGCCCTGCACAGCTGTATATTTATTTGGTAATAAAATGCACAATATATATGCAGTACAAATTTAAAACACTTTACAAAAACATTGAAATTTTCAATAGAAAGTAGTCACCAAAATTAAAAGATAACACTAACCCAGTTTTTAAAAGATTCTTAAAAATGTTAAATTAAATGTTATTTTTCCTAAACACAAATATACTGACCATACAGATGGTCAACTTAATTCCGTTTGTAAATATGCAATAATTAAATTAAAATTAAAATCATTTAAAAAGATGCTGTTTCTTGCAAGTAATGCTGGTAACAGAGTGAATGGTATTATTCTTCTTTGAAACTGAAGTATAAATATGAACTTATCTGACCACCAAACATGTTTCTATTATTCTTTGGTTCCCCTCAGATACATTTGGGCCCCAGTGGTCTGTTAAGTGACTTTTCATCATCTTTTCATCATTAATACATACAATAATGCGGGTTCAGAAATTTACAATATTATGCAATCTCGTAATGCACATTTACTTTTTCATTCATTTACTATCATTAATTCTCAATCCTGTTTAGATTGTCTGTGCTATAATATGCATATGGTCATTTTTTAAGAAATAAAACTACAAGCAAAATTAAAGAGCCTCTGATGAACCACCAGGGACACAGAAGTAAATTATGTTTGTTATTTAATGAAACTAACACAGTGTATAAAGTGCATTGGAATATTCTCCCTCTAAACAAGCAGGATTTAGTAAGTTCATCTTACCCTTTAAGGGTTCCTGTAGAGACTTTGACCAAATGGCCTTGTGTATAATGACTATTTATTTAAGGTGAATATCTCTATGTATGCTCAGTTCTAATCAGTGTTTTTACAGAACAATAGCTATAAGCTTCAGATACAATACTGCCTAACACTGCCCTGCTTGTATGCTAATATACACACCACTAAAGAGTGATGACCATGTTAAGTGGACTAGCCCAAATCTGTCGAAATTTACTTTACGAATTATAGAAGAATAAATTGTGGCTGTTCAAGCAAAAGTATTACTATACATGTGCTACTTGAGGAATTTACTGAGGTTTACAAAAAGTTTTCTCACAAAAACTGAACAAACCCCAGGTTGTCAAACTGTATTTAAAACACAAAGTTGTCTGCAAGTCAAGAATATCTGAACAGACAACTTTACAGACAACAAACAATATTTACTGAGATGCAGTGGGTCAAGACTTTGAATACATTTTAAAAATTAAAAAATCAAATCACTCAGAAAAAGTCGAACAAAACTTATTTGCCCTGTTGCCCCGTGAGTTTATAAAACATCAATGTTCTAACTTCTTCACTCTCAAATACCAGGTAAGCAGGCATATATTTATTCCTAGTAACACTGTGTACCATAACGTAGTTAATCTGAAACTGATTTAAAAATAAGTTACTATGATTAATCCAATTCAAGTCACTCATTATTGAAAAAACTCTAGTTTAAAACTGACAAGCAAATGAGAACATGTTAAAACACTTTGTATGAGCAAATGCAAATAAAGAATGCTGCACTTCTTAATTTGACATCTAAAATATACATTATGTTTTGCTTGGTCAAATTAATTTCATTTGTAACTATAAAACAATTGAATCACCGTCAGAGACGCTGTTCTGTACGTTATGTTGGTGTGGGTGGCATCATTCTTCTCTGAAATAAAAAATCCAACATTCATTTTTGCAAAAAAAACATGGAAATATGGATTTATCTGACCACCCAACATGTTTCCACTGTTTTTTCGACTACCTCAGATCAATTTTGGCCCCAGTGGATTGTTAAGAGACTATTTCTATATACTCATGAGCGCATCTGGCTATGTACATCAATGTAACATAACAGTTCTTAAGCAATGCTGATTGAATTCTCTGTGTCACGCACATTTAGCAGTGATTCTAGCCCTTGGCCTTTTCTCACTAGGATTGTAGCTGCCTCACTAAAACATTCATGAAGTTCTGAAATATCAATGGTGGAATACGTAAATGCTTAAACAATTTTATTTTTAGAGAACTTTTATTTGAACTGTCTAACAATTCTATCATAATGTTTGGTGAAACACAATTATTCATTGCTTGCAAATGCAAAAATATTTTTGTGCCATATTTGTAACTGGGCTTTGTATAGAATTTATTTATTAATTTATATAAAATTCACTTACAAGTTTCACTGGGTTAAAAAAAACCAGGACAAGCTACAGAAACAACATAAAACATTAAAAGAAAACAAGGAAATAAAAGAAAATTAACACATGCGTTTTATCAGAGTATAATTCTACGTTACAAAGGGAATTAGCATTTTCCTGTTTTTCCATTTTGACCTGTTTCAGCAGTTAGATGTTTGACGTTTATCTCACAGTATCTGATCTGGCAAAACATGCTATAAAAATAGAATTAAATGCTTTTTAAATACATTGTACAAACTTTTAGTCTCAGAGCCTAAAAATGTTCAGTTGGAAACTGGAAAGATTTATTTATTTACACTTTATATACAATGAGGCAGCCTGGTAGTTCAAGTGTTAGAGCACATGCTGCTGGAAAAGCCATCATTAGTAACTGGGGTTCGATTTCTGGGGCTACAACAAATGAACTCTCTATCACACATAGTGCATCTGTGCAGCCATTCACTGCAAATTTACATGCAATATTGTGACAATTTATGCTAACATTATAAAATTATGTTGACATTGCAAAAGTTATCTTTATGCAATAAAAATGCATGAACTAACTGCACCCCATAATAAATTATATGACATAGGATTTTCTCCAAGTATTATTAATACACCATTCTACTATGCATGACAAAGAAATAAATGAGATTTCACCCGACATATTACAGTTTTAGTGTTATTTTTATTTTTTGAGCTTATTTTCTTTAAAATCCTTATAGGTCATAAATAAGAAACATATCAGAAATCATGCAGAAGTCCAACAGTCATAGGTATTTCTCATTTGTCTTATCAACATCTGGAAATTTAAAGGCTTGGACTAGTCTTATTTTTCTCTTTGGGCTTAAATTGGGTTGGGTAAAAACAATTTAGAAATGGGTTACCCTTCATTAATGTAAAATTAATAAATGTTCAATTTCTCCTCACTTATAGAAATGTTGATCATTGAGACAGACATTTATCTTTTGTGACCATGTGCTCTCTTAGATCAACAATCATTATGCAAAAATCAATAATCTTACTCTCAATTACCACTTTTTGCTCTTTCTGCAAGAATGAACTGATTATCCCAGGATATTCATTTTTTTCACTGTGCATAAAAAATTAAGAAAAATGATGTAAAACCTTTGCAATTACCTGGTTGTCTGCATTATTTGGTCGAAAATATGATCCCATTTTGAGGAAGAGTAGCTACAGTAATAAATCGTCTCCAATTTGTATATAATTTGTTTAAATGTGGACTGGTCAGTTTTATGTAAATCAACAATTCTTTATCATAAGTAGGTCTTCGGAGATCTCTTTGTTGTGAGCCATGGTTCACATCAGCAGATGCTTCTTTTGAATAGTAAACCTAAATAATTCTGATTGAATCTCTACCACTTGCGTCAATATTGTATCATTGATCGGACTCCAGCTTTCTGAATTCCTGAATCTAATTAGCTTTTGTTGAAGTCATTAGCACAAGGTTTCACATACTGTTTCCACCAGAGAGATTTTCTGATCGGACTACAGATTTTCTGCTCTACAATACAAGAAATTAGGGAATTAATTAAATAGTCTCTCAACGCAATTGACATCATCTTCCTAACAAGAAGTCTGGGTTTGGGGGAACTAGCCTGTCCCGACAGAATGTTTGCAGTGGGATACATGAGAGATTCGTGAGAGGGTCATGTGTCTAGCCACTCTTCTCTTAAAGGATATCTAAGACATATATCTTTTTAGAACCATAATCACGGGCATTCTGCTGATTGGATTAGGCATTGCCCTGATCTATCGAGTATCTAAACTAACGGGAACAGCTGTCCAAGCCCCTTTGAAGATACCCAACATGATTGACGCAATGGGCAGAACTGTCAGCACTAAAATTGAGACTTCAAATCATAAGTTGGACAACATCATATCACGGCTTGATCGACTAGAACGTCTGGGAGACCAAAATGAACCACAAAATGGGCATATGAACGCTTTAAAAAACTGATAGACTATGGGAATGTAAAATGTTTTTTCCCCCTGCAACAAACAAAGCTTAATCTATGTTTCAGCTAGCCTGGAAGCCGGCTACAGCTCTTCAAGGCTGCTGATGTGATAAACAAATCCTCCGTAAAGGACAGAGTGTGTAGATAAAGTTCCCCCACCTTCGAGCTCCTACCCGTCTCAAATCCCCCCTACTCCTTACCCCTTTGGTGTTTGTGTCTTCTATATTACTTTTTAACTGTGCTGGGCTGTCTTTTAACCGCTGCTTCTTACAGTAACCCAGCAAGACGTGCACCAACAATTTGTCCTCTTTTAAACTATGGGTATATCACCCATAATGTTGTGCGCATTGCAATATTTTGAGCAAAACTGTGCTCTTACCC
>JAOUQT010000028.1:3146025-3157915 GCA_025769995.1 Xyliphius kryptos | reverse complement strand
AGTTGGCAATTGGTCATTAACATGACTGGGTATAAAAAGAGCATCTTGGAATGGCAGTGGCTCTTAGAAGTAAAGATAGGAGTAAGATCTCCAATCCCCCCCCAGGTCGGTGCCGACAAATAGTGGAGCGATATCTGAAAGGAGTTCAACAGTGTGAAACTTAAAAGTTTGAACATATCATCATCTACGGTGCATAATATCATCAAATGATTCAGAGAGTCTGGAAGAATCTTTGTGCTTAAGTGCGGAAAACCATACTGGGTGCCCATGATCTTCGATCAAAATGTAAAATTCTTTAGGGAAATCAGGGACAAAATAGTGTACCCAATAGTAGCCCAAAGAGACACGGGGAAAACATGCAAACTCCACACAAATAAGGACAGAGGCTTCCCCACCCAGGGATCAAACCCAGATCTTTTGCTGTGATGGAAATCCACATAAAATAACTATGTACACTATTAACACAGTACTGTTCTAATACAACATTCATGCAATAAAATAAAAAGTAGTGTATGTAAACCAACATATCAATGATAAGCAGAAGTTAATGAATGAATGTAGGTAAATTATCAAGCTGTATTTTATACGGTATTAGCTTTATTACTGCCAAAGCGAAAACCTCAGGGAAATCATATCCACGAATAAAATATGACTCAAAAAAAGAAAAACATGATGTCGATTCATAATACTGTTTCAGGAAAACATGACATAATAATGACCAAAGAAACTGACCATACCAGCATGTACTACCACCAGCAATCAGTATGCTCTCTTGTGTCCTACAGAAACCCCAGCCATAATTTACATTTAATACAGATTTTTTACAAAGCAGAAAAAAGGAGATAAAACATATTCATTAATCAGAAGTCATGATTTGTTTTTATATTCCACTATTGTACGTCCTGATTCTTTCTATAATTGCACTGTACATAATATACAAAAATAAAATAAAATAAAAAAAAACAAACACAATTCATTATTTATTTCATTAGGAATAAAAACAGAGTTACTATTGCCTCATGGATTTTTCTTATTCCCGTTCAAATGTGATGACATCATATTGGATGCCTTGTTGCTGCATCTGCTCCAGTTGTTCAGGTGTGGCCTCTGCTGTGTAGACAGTCTGAGCTTGGGCCATGGCTGCATCGGCTACAGCTAGAAACAGAAGCCATCCTTTATAAACACTGCAACTAAAACTGAATTCTTCTTTCATAAATCTGGTTAGGAAAACTATTCCATTACATTAAAATGCTGACTAACAATGACTTTTACAATGAATAAATGTACTACTGGAGCTACCTGTTCTGTAGAAAATCATGGGGAAACGCCTAAAACCCACAAGATTTGCATAATTTAGGAGTATTTATAGGTGTTAGAAATATTCTAGCCTGTAATTGTTTGTATTGGTATATGGATAATTTTTGACAATATTCTATATCTAGCTATTAAATTAATGTCCGAGAACTTTTGTATGTCACTCTAGATAAGAGTGTCTGATAAATGGCATAACTGTAAATGTAATGATGTTACTTAAACAATGAAAGCAGGTTGAAAAGGCCTTACTGGTGACAGCAGAGTGGGCGGCAGCTTCCAGATCCTCAGGGCTCATAATCTGCTGCTCAGTGCTAATAGGAAAGTACTGGATTTGTCCATTGTGAGTCACAGCAATCTGCACACACACGTATTTACAAGACAGCATATGAGGCGCACTTGCATCAACAGTAAACTTACCATGAATTAAAATTCACCATAAATTTAACAACCAAAGCGTGCCACTGTTGTTGCTCTACCACACCTGCTGTTCTTGCAGGAGTGTCCCATCATGTTCATATTGGATATGCGCAATCTGGCCGTCCTCCATCTGAGAAACAAAGTAATTTTTTTATTACAGATTTTCTTAGAAATAACCTTTTGCTTTTTTGTGAACCATATTTGAAAGAGTAGCTTGCATCTGAAACAACATTAAAAACAATAGTTTTAGTCATTATTGTCATTTCGTAAACAAGTATGTGGCTGCAGGGATACTTGAATTAAGACATACATATTATAGTGCGTACTGACCTGAATGTGGTTGCCATTGGATACAACGACATATTCCTGTGGGATCAAGTGCTGAACACCATCCTGCGAGATGATGTATTGAACCTGATGTAAGGACAGAGAGAAGGTTGTATCATTACTTAGTTAAAGAAGCCAGTGAGGCACATACAACTGTGCAGCAATATGACCGTTACACAACACTGAATATGAAATAATTGCTGTTATGATAATGATAGAATTAGAATAAAAATTAAAGAATTTGAGGTTCCATTTTTTGAAGAAAGGCATTTGACGGACCACAACCCCAAAATAACAATTTTATTTTCCAGATATTCCAGTTCAGATGATTTATCACCAATAGTAGTAATAGATTTAAAAAGCAGACATTAATGTGTATCACTCAAGCATTAGAAAAACTGTCACATGGAAACAATAACAACCACATACCATGTAATTAAATAAAGAAAACAATTCAAATAAAATAAAAGCCAATCATAGAAAAATATATAATAATTTTGCTTACTGGAGAAGTCATGTGTTAAAATAACTTTTCACCCATATGATTAAGATTCTCTGTATCTGCCTTTTAATTCAACTCCACAGTAAAATGATCCAATATTAGATAGTTGTGAGCTTTAAAAGTACTGTATGTGAACTGTTGCGGTCAGTATCTGGTGACCCCTACTGCAACTAAATGTGAGAACAGCCTTTAGTTTATGATTTGCCTTGGCTCATTCTAGTTGCTTAGAAGTTACCTTGAGAGAGACAACAACCTTTATTGTCATTCATTATACACAAGGGTACGCAGAACAAAATTTCATTGCACTTTAGCACGCACAGAATATACAGAGAAAAACCTGATACATAGTCTCAAAGAATTTAAAAAGAATAAATTTTATAGGAGCATAGATTTAAAATTTAAAGAATGTGATGGATGGAATCACAGGATTAAACAAATAAGTAAAAGGAATATAAATATATAGAAATATAAATATGTCACAGCAAGAATATAAAATACAGACATATGGTATAGGTACATCAATGTATGTCTGAATCTATATACATACCTATAAAATCAAAAAATAGCAGCGTGAATACAATACAAGTGAAAGTGTCTTGTGGAGTTAAATTGTTTATATACTGTAAGGTTAGATAATTTGTGCACCGATGGCACGTGGCTCAGCATTTCTTTGACATTGTCCAATTGATCAACAATCTAATGGCTTGAGGGGAAAAAGACTGTTACAGACACTGGTGGTCCTGCACTGAATACTTCTGAATCTTTTAGCAGAAGCCAGCAGGGAAAACAGTCCACAGTAAGTGAGGGGGAAGACCCGATGATTTTCATCGCTGTCCTCACCACTCCCCTCACGTTCTTCCAGTCAGAGCCTCCAAACAACACAGAGATACAGCTCATCAGAATGCTGTCTATGGTGCTTCTGTAAAATGTGATGAGGATGGGTGGGGGCCGGTGGGGATGCTCCTAATTCTGCGAAAAAGGGACGACGCTGCTGTGCCCTCCTGACGAAGTGAAGTGGTGTTTACAGAACAGGTGAGGTTGTCCTTGGCTTCCTTTATGACATTGTGGAATATCACATACCTTAGTGTGATATATGTTGGCTAAACACTAATGGGGTAATGATCAGTAATAGTTTTGAATTTCCTCCATTTGTACAAGTTAATTTTGTAACTGTTTTAAGTCTGATGATGATCAACAACTTTTCTTTGAGGTCCTTATAAATGTTTTTTGCCTGTCCATAATATGTAATATTGGATCATTTACCTCAATAAATGTACAAAATTGTCTAAAAACTCTTTGTTGGGTTTGGTTCATTTAATTTACTTTTAGGATTTGTGTACATCTCTGATGTTAATAAAGAACCACTGTATATCATAAGAAAAGTACAGTCACCTCTGTCACCTGATTGTCTGCTGTCATTAAGTGCTGCACTGTCTGGCCATCTACTGTAGTTATCTGCTGAATGTAAGCAGCATCCTCCTGACAAGGAATTCATTTATTAATTAAAAATACATCTTTTATATAAATGAGCACCCATGTAAAAGTGATAGAAGTCAGGATGTACCTGGTCAGACAGAGGTTGTTCCTGGGCCACTATTATGTGCTCCTGTCCCAAAACCTGCTGCAGCTGCTCTGGAGTAATCACAGTCTGACCTGCCTGTAATGCTGTCACACAAACAAAATGAGTGATCAGGCAGGTTGAAACAAACTACTGTAGCAAAAATCATGCTGTGTCAGGTTCACTGACTTTGCAGTGTCGCCAAGGCCTCCTCATCACTGTTCACTATAATGGTCTGTTTTGTACTGCTGGGTCTGGGCTTCCGAAGCGGAGGGTCCTGTGTATGCAGCCGCTCCATGTGGAACTTCAGATGGCCATTTCGATTAAACCTGAGCCAAACACACACAGAGTTGGCTAAAATACAATATATAATGCATTTATGAATGTTCAGGATGTGCACGTTTTGCGGTGCAATTTAAGCAGTCTCCGTAGAGAAGCTGCCTAAAATAAATGTCATGGTACAAAACCTCATCCATCATCATCATCAGAACAAAAAAAATGCTAATTCAATTTGGAGCTATGTCAGCCTTGCTCTAATGCATAGAGGGACAACTGTATAGAATTAAGCCATTTCATGTCATGTACCCTCTTGAGGCGATGACGGTACATGCCATTTCATGTCATGTACCGTCATCGCCTCAAGAGGGTTTGCTGCATGGATGATTCAGCTTTCTCCAATGCCCTATGTTTCCTGTTGCTTGTAATGCTGTCCATCCTGGTTATTCTCTGTCTTCCACATGTCTGAATCCCTTCATTCCTGTCATTACACTTCGTTCAAGGCGGTCATGTGGGTGCCTCATTACATGACGGTGTTAACGTAACTTTCAGGATTTGATGTGATTCCGTAACTCCTTTTCTGTTCTGGCCATCTTGTAAACTTGCTCAGTGGTCATCTTCTTTGCCAATAAGATCCACAAAGACATCCCCAAGTAAAAAAAAAGATTTCAGAGCGGTACCCCCGACCTGTGTAGTGAACTGTCCCCTGCTTTTCCACTTAGTCTCAGACAACACACAAAATCTCTCCAATATATTAACAAGTATTGATAACTTGCCAAGTGACTTAAGACACGCGACATTCCACTGTCCCATTTTGACATAAAGTCTGCTGTTCATCTGTTTATATAATTAAGTATTAGTCATTATTCAGCAGAATCAGGAGCCCGAATGTTTTCCAGGAACAGGGACAACTGTCATCTACATGCCACTATTCAAACACAACCACAACTGCCCCTAGATGTAAAGGAGTGTGTTAAAGCAACAAAACAACCAGAATTTGGGAGGTGAGAAGAAACCAATAAATCCTACAGAGGAAACCTATTCCAATCTAAATATCTGTCACTGTTCCTCACCTTTGTCCACAGAATTCACATGAGAAAGGCTTCTCATTGGTGTGTGTCATCATATGGCGTCGCAGGTCCTTCTTGTTTTTAGAGGCAAAACTGCAGTTTGGGCATTTATGTGGCCGTAGGTAGGCGTGCATAGACATATGAGTCTAGAAAGAAGAATTAATGCATCATGTCTCTCCGTTTATCCAACTCTAAACATAAACTCATACAATATCTTTTAAATAAGAGCATGGTCTACCTTAACCTCTGGCCATGATGTAGCAGTGAATTCACAGTCAGGACATTTGAAAGTGCTGGGGTCCAGATGAGCTCTTTTGTGGTTCTCCATGTCAGAACGTCCGTGAAAAGGCTCCAAGCAGACCCGACAGCAGAAGCGCTTGGCGTTAGGCTGCTGGGTGTTGGAAGATGAGCTCTGAGCAGGAGAGCCCAATGCATCACTACTCAGCTTTAAAAGAGAATTGCATGCATAATTATTTCTAAAGCACTTTTTTTTCTTTCGGCACAAATACCAAAAATGTATTTTTTTTATTTTCTAATTAGAGTTCCACACTATAACAGTGTAAATTAGTGTCAATACATGTATCATAATACAATGGGTATAATGGCATCTTCATATAATAAGTAGTGTTCTTTAAAAAGCAGCAGGTTTACTATTACAATTTCATACTAAATATAGGGTATACACTAGTAAAATAAGACTGTTCTACAACAGGAAGACAAATTCCCTCATTCTCAGGGCAGGACAGCAGACTCAACAGTTTGACGAGTATAAAATGTATATAAATAATATGCCATGCCCAGAGAAGCACAGAATCTTGAAGATAAACAGGAGGAGAAATTATACTTATACATGAGGGTATCAGAATCCTGCAGCAGGTCATGTTGTTGCCTCACAGAAAGAATTTGAGTGGTATCCAATTCTTAATATGATTTGTCATTTGTAATTATAACAGCATCAGCTCTTCTGGGAAGGCTTTCCACGCCGTTTAGGAAGATGTTTACTGAAATTTCTATTTTAACCATTCTTCTAGAAGCACATTTGTGATATCAGAAAAGCCCTGCCACGTATTTTCCAATTTAAATAATCACAAAGGTGCTTTATCAGCTTGAAGTCAAGACTCTGGGCAGGCTGGTCAAGTGTTTCCACATCTCACTCATCCATGTGCTTATGGACCTTGCTTTGTGCATTAGTGTAAAGTCATGTTGTAACAGGAAGTAGCCATCCCCAACCTTTTACCCAACTAAGTTGGTAGCATGAAATTGTTCAAACTCTATTAGAATGTTGAAGCATAAAGATTTACTACGGAGATGAGCCCAACACCTGAGAAAAACATGCCATAATCCCCTAAACTTGGCATAATGCAGTGAGACAAGTACCGTTCTCCAGGCAACCATTAAACACAGACTTATCCATAAGTTTGCCATACAATGACTGCTCCCGCTTGCCTGCGGCCTGCTTTACACCACCACATCTTCACCTTGTGCATGGTGATTAAGGCTTGAATGGAGCTTCTCAGCCATAGAAAGCCAACACTTATATAGTGTATGTCATGTTTAAATGCATTTGCTTTTCAACTTGCAGATGAATATTTAAGATTCTTTAAAACAATACATATTTAATGCTCACCTCCACTTGCTGAAGTGCACCATCATTCAAGCTTGAACTCAGGTAAAACTTGTCTTTGTGTTCTTTTAGTGGTGTAGAGAGAGACACTGATTCACTGGCTATTTCCACGGTCTGATGATCAGCTGCGCTCTCCTCCACACTGTAGCAAGACAGATAGAAATACAGATACACACAATTAAAATTGCAAATATGTACAAACACTTTCACTAATCCCTGAAAGCAGTGCTGATGATATTTGCAATGCCAACCAGTAAATACCTATAAGCTGTGGCAGTGCTGTCAATCTCCTCAGCAGTCTGTTCCACCACACTAAACTCTCTGGCAGTCTCATAAGCGCTGATTGCGATTTGTGCAAACTCCTGTTCACCTTCTGCAGCATCCTCCTGAGACAGCGCCTCCTGCACAAGGGTCTCCCCATTCTCCGACATGTGATATGCCACCACGTTGTGTGGCTGCAGGGATAAGTCTTGACCTGCTGACTCTGCAGCAACCCAAGAACCCGCCTCCAGTGTCTTGTCATCAGATTTAAGCACAGCTACCTGCAAAGACAGGGTGTGAAAGACCATTTGAAGAAAGTTCATTTTTATGTGTATTAAACATGCAATTACATACAGTGTTTTAAATAAATAGCGAAGAGCAATACCTGGAGTGAATTTCCAACTAACTCTCGTGCATTGCTCATGTTCAGGAGAAGGTCCAGCGCATTCTGCGCGGTCAGATCTGATGACTGACCTACAATAATTAAAATAAAAACAATATAAATAAAAATTATCAGCATAGATATGGCATGATAATGGCTTTAAAAATGTTGTAAGACAAAATAGTATCCAGACCCTGCTCGTAAATGATGGTGGTGTTTCCCAGTGCATCATGGGACACAGACGCATTCCCTATTGGCTCCATAGTTTGGAGGGTTAAGGGATCTACAGTTACCTGATGAAGAATGTTTAAAAGTGTTGATGTTAGATATAAAAATTGCCAGGACTTAAGTATGTAGTGCACACAGACTCTGTTCCTCTACATTAACCACTAGGTCAAAGTTTTTATGTGAACTTACAATAGTGCTTGCTAACGTCTGACTCTCATGCTGTTGTTTGAGTGCCTCTATTTGCTGCAGGGTGAAGAAGGGCTTCCTGCGCCTCCTCACTGGTTCCTCAGGGTTAGACTCGCACCACTTATCGAAGGCTTCTGGGTGCCGGCACTGCATATGCAGCCGCAGGTTCTTCCTGTGCTTGGTCATGAAGTGGCACATGTCGCAGCAGAAAGGTTTTTCGCCTGAGGATTATATACAAACAAAAAGCAGTACATCACACACTGACAGAAATCAATTTAATAGCCTTGTTTCCTTTAAAGCATTACTTCCAAACTATATTCAATAAATAATACAGACTGATGTCTCAGTGTAAGCAAGGAATTGTGTTAATCTGCATATTATTTACAAATATACTTATATACATGATCTTTCTCATTCGAATGTTCCGAACATTACATATTTTAACAGTGAAATAAACACTGTTACTTTGTCCAGTCCTATAGACAGGGTGGCACAATGTGTATCGCTGCCACCACAGAGCAAGTGCGTCATGGATAATTTAGGTGTGGGATTTTGCCCTTCCCTACATGTTTCCTACCATAGTCTAAAAGACATCCTTTAAGCTCTCTACCCTTAGTTTACAAGAGTATGTAAGTGTTTGTACCCTACAATAAAGGGGCGTCCTGACTATAATCGTTCCTAGTCCTTCTTTACACCCTTTTTATTAACATTATCTACATGCTTTTCAGTACAATATGTCCTGGTGTCGACAAATTATTTTGGCTCACACTTGTACATTACTTAAACTACAGTACCTAGTTACTTTCCACCACCTGCATACTGTAACTATAAAGTAATCACTGTGTGATATTTTTACTCACCGGTATGCTTGATAGCAATGTGAGACAGCAGAAAGTCCTCTTTGCTTGTAGAGTACTTACAGTAGTCACATTTAAAAGGCTTATCATTGGTGTGAGACAGCTGGTGGTTTAGAAGTTGCTTCTTATCATTACAAGTGACTTCACAAAACTCACACTTAAACCTGATTAAAAGAAGAAGAAAAAAAACATTTAGTGTCTACAGTGAAAAATCTCCCTTGAAACGGGACTGGACGTATAAAAAGGCAACTTACAAGCTGTTTCCACAGTTTTGGATATGTGTGAGCAGATGCATTTTGAAAGTATATCGCTTCTTGAAAGACTTTCCACACTGCAAAGTGCACAGAACACAAACAATGTCCGATTCTGATACTTCCACTTGCCATTTATACCATTATATAAATGGAAGACCTGAATTGCATATTAATATGTGCCACCCTGTAATTAGTTTTTTGGGATGTCTGATACTGTATGAATGAAAGGATCAGGATTAATTGTAAACCTAATTAAATTAGTACATCTTTTGTGTCCATCAAGAATATCTTGACTGATTTACTGTTTTTTTTGTCTTTAGTATATCCTTTACTGGTCCTGTTATAGACAGTCTATTCCTTATGATTCGCTATTTAAATTAGCAAGTGTGTTATTTGTATTGCTGTTTGCAAGGTATCTCACTTTGATGCCACTTCTCTCGTCAATAAGCAACAGTGTTTGATCCTGGGTATCCAATTCAACATCTTGTGATTATTACTTTATACTACTTGTGTTAATTTCCTAATCATACATGCGCACTGTTCATACATAATGTATGGCATATATAATATGGGGTAGGAAGGCAGCTAGTGAGCACGCAATATCAGGCTAAAATAACTAAACTAAGCCTTTACAGAAAACCCAAAATCTGTGGCTCAAGTATGAAAGTCTTAGCACACCTTGATTATCTGACCTCTTAAAGTTATTTGATTCATGTATGTACCTTATCACACATGTGGGGTTTTTCTGAGCTGTGTGTCTTCATGTGCTGCGTGAGTCGTTTCTGCATTGGATAAACACGAAGGCAGATTGGACACGGGTACTCTGCCACCTTCGGAATCTGGGAATCATCAGACTGTCTTTATATTAAAAGCTGATAGTGACCTCAGCTGTATGTAAACTTAAATATCATCACACTTGTTACTGAAAAGCTAAAATCATGATTAAAATCTGACACTGTGCTTAAATATATCAACTCAGAAAACAGTTAATCTTACCATGCCGGTCTTCTTACTCCTGTAGTGAGAAACAGTGACCAATTATATAGACGAATCTTGTTGTAATATTAATAATAAACACATCTGTACGTTGTTCACAGTTGTATTTTACAATTATTTTTACACAAGTGTTGCATCATGGGAAAGCTTACTTTTCTTTGTTGTGAACTGCCGAATGTCGGATAACGTCCTTATTGTAGACGCTTGAATAGTCACAGACATCACATTTAAATGGTTTTGTACCTTGGTGGTTGAACATATGCTCCTATAACACAATGAATGGTGCCTTTAAATGCATTGCATGGAAGAGTGAAACAGCACAATCCTGAGTCATTATAGAAAATAATAAAGCAATCACTATTAATTTTGGGTAAAGTTCCAATAAAAACTATATATTTTAAATTTGCAAACTGCATACAATTTCCAGAATGGCTGTGTATTGTTGCAGTGCCATTGCTCTACATGTTGGGACTATGTGGCTGTTTAAGGGCCACAGGCTGGTGCAGTGGATAGGGCTGTTGACTCAGAGCAAGAAACACCTAGGTTACATCCCCGGATGGAGCCACTCTGGAAAGTTATGTGTGGATTTTGCATGTTTTCTCATGGGTTTACTTCGGGCATGCCGGGTGACTTTAGTATAAGACGTGAATCTTGTATTCCTGTCTTTAACATGCCGAAGATGATGTAGATGTATGCAGATAATAAACAAATGTGGCTGTCCGGAAATGAAATTGTCACATGGCACATCAGTTTATATATTATTAGAGCACAATTTTTAAGTGCTAAGCAGAAGAACAAATGTATTTAAATAATTTAATAATCAGCTTACTTTAAGCGAAGACCAACGTTTACAGCGGTAACTACACTGCTGACACTTGAAAAGCTCTGGATCATTTCCTTCATGAGAATCCACATGAAATCGGAGATCATCTTGAGACAGGAAGCGTGACCCACATATCCAGCAGTTATGTGGTCTTAACAGAGGCTTGAGGGATTTGTAGTACTTGCTTTACATACAAAAATAATGAGAACATGTTAACAAAAATCTGTAGCTTTGATGGAAAATATCCTTGTTCTGGCCAATGAAAGTACAGTATAGGCCCTGGTCACAACTAGGATGTGATAAATAAAGGGTATATGATAGGGAACTTACTTTCTGTTAATATATTTTTTATATTTTTTTCGAAGAAAACGTCTTGAAGGTCGTCCGCGTTTCCGTGGGAAAAACTCTTCATCCTCAGGGCTATTGTTTGATGAGGGGTCTTTGTTCTCAGAATCTGACTGGCTGACACCTTGCTCTACAGCAGAGGCATTAGATACTGAGGCAGCTCCATTATCTAACCCTGAGGAACTGGCCTCTTCCGGAGCCTGGGAGTCCATTGTAGCATTTGTTTGAGACTCTGACACAGCTGTTAGTGTAAAGCAGAAACATTTATTTTACTACAAAGGCGGATTCACAAAAGAAAAGTAAAAACTAAAGTTGAATCAATGCTTTCAGGCGTCTTCCCTTGATGCTGCTCAATAATACACAATGCTGCAATAATTTACAAATCTCCAAAACTGATATTGTATTCACAATAGAACATAGACAACATATCAAATGTCAAAAGTGAGACATTTTGAAATTTTGTGCCAAAT
>JAOUQT010000028.1:3135812-3145925 GCA_025769995.1 Xyliphius kryptos | reverse complement strand
AATGGGTTTATATTCCTATTCCTCAATTTAAGCAACTTATCTCCTCAGTCCCCAGATGTTTACAGACTGTTGTAAAAAGAAAAGGGGATGTCTCACAGTGGTAAACATGGCATTGTCACAATTTTTTTGTAAAGTGTTGTTGTCCCAAAATTTAAAAATCACCTAATTTTTCTCTTTAAATGATACAATTTCTCAGTTTAAACATGTGATATGTCATCTATGTTCTATTCTGAATAAAATATGGAATTTTGAAACTTCCACATCCTGTTTTTATTTACAACTTGTTCTTTTTTGGAACCGGGTTTGTATACTTACAGCACATTAATGGTGTTGTTGTCATACAGTAAACAACCAACACAAAAAACAAGTTAACGTTTTTTATTAAAACGGATGATGATGCGCATGAAAATCATAATCTTCTTATATTGCCCTTTCATTTACCTGTGTAACTTTGGGGGAAGAGAAATTTACGAGGTGGGCAAACTATCCTGCGAGGTCGCTTTATTGAGCTAGAGGAGAAATATGTCGAGCAGGAGGCAGGAGCTGGGCGGTGTGCAGGCGGTCTGGTTCGAAGCTGTTCATCTGCTGGATTATAGTCACTGTCCTCTAAAAAAATGAAGGAAATGATCATTACAATAAATATGACCAAACAAATGTGCTCACATACAAAATCAATACGAAAAATAATACTCACCTTCTGGATCATCAATGGCTCCAGCGTCCATAACGTCATCTTCTTCTTCTTCGGGCAGCTCTTTCTTCATCTTTGCCACCAATTGTTCCAGGGTCTCAGACTTTCTTGGTCTTCCACGGCCACGTTTTTTAGGAAGATTACCTTTAAAGACAAACATTACTGATTATTATATAAGGACTTAAAATGTGATATCAACAAGAGTACGTTCAACTAACAAATACTTTCATCCCAAGCTCTGGCTTGGGATCATCATAGTTCTTTAACCCAGCGACAAGCCCCAGTACAGTTGTGAATGCTGGTCATATACATTTTTTTATTTTTAATGTCATGTCAAACACAGACATCACTTGCGATGGTTGGCCATGCAGATGTGCTCAATCGAATAGGTATAAGTATCCCACTCTATTGTCAGCTGATGCAGCCCCTAGGATTAGTCAAACTCCAGCTACTAACACTTCAGTCTTTTTACAGCAGTGCACATTCCACCAATTGCGTTATGCAGGCTGCTTTAAATTTATGATTTTTTAATTCACAGTGTAAGTTCCAGTTGTATACATTACATTATTTATCCAACATACAGAAAGATTGTGTTATGCATTTCTGAGGTTACAAAAAATAGACTTTTCACCTGCAGGTTTGAAGTGCTTGTCTCTCATGTGATTGATGAGGGTGTCTTTAGAAACACTCTTATACGGACACATCTTGCACTTAAACTGTTGCACAATGACCACTTCCATCATTTTCTCAAGTTCAGCTAGGTCAGGAGCCCTGTCCCCTGGCCCTGCTGCCACTCCGGACTCCACCACAGATCCATCATCATCCCTGGGAACGGCGTCAGGCTCTGGCAGGCTGGAGTATGTACCACTGCTACTGATATGTGGCCCAGCTTGGCTGTCGCTGCATTCCATTGGATTTTGGAGATCTGAGCAAGCTGTGTCAGCTAATGAGTGCCGCACAGTGCCATCATCAACACTGCTGCTGTCGCTACATTCAACCTTATTGCTGCACCCGGCCACATAGCCTCTCAATGATTTCTCTGATTCACCCACAGCATAGTCTTCAAACTGGGACTGACCCGGATCACCCGTCTGATCTGGATGAGTCAAACTAATGCAGCTGCTGCTACTGCTACTGCCGTCTTCATGCTCACTGTAGTTCGAGTGGCCCGGCTGGTCAGGCTGCAGACTATCAGATAGGTCCGCCTGATCTAAACAGGTGGATGTTGGCCTGTCCGATAAAGCGTCAACTGTGATACGGCTGCAATGTGCTGAGGAAGACATTCGTGCCACCATGGGAGCTCCTTCAGACAGGAAAAGATTTGAATACCTGATTAGGCAAACATACTGATCAAAAAATTCAAGAAATGTCTTGGGCCAATAACTAATTAATCAATTAGCAAATTAGCATATTACATATTAGTAATATGTAATCAATAAACTAGAATAAGAGTTAATTAAAAGACTAAATACTATTATTCAGTTACCTTACTGTAAGCAACAAAAAACTGCCGAAAACCTTTAGACCGGTAAACCCCACAGCTAGTGTTGCACACTGTGCATGCCTAGTTTAACATTTTGTTCTTGTGGCCCTTGGGGCATATATCAAGAACTGCTTAAGCAATAATTTTTATTCAAGTTATGAATAATTCACTTAAGTCAAGGACTTTCCCTGATTTTATCAGTGATATTTTACACTATGTCGGGCAATCAAACTGCGTGGATTATGGAAGAAACTAAGACGGATAAACTCAAACACAGCAATATTTACATGAGATTTTTTATGTGCTCACCATCATCAGGTCCTTGCAGGATCAGGTACTGTGTGGCCTCTGCACTGTCATCTTCTGCACTTGTTACTGCAATACATCCTGCAGATGAGAAAAATATTAAAATATGTTCATTGCAAACCGGGAGAAAATAAAGCTTGCAATTAATTACCTCATATTTATTTTTATTCAATAATATAAATATTGCCACACCATTCATTATATCAGGCCCAATGGTGGACTCGATTATTTTATCTATGGCAGAGCCCAGGTCTGAAGAAGTGGAGGCTGTTGAGTCAGACACAATCATCCCCCCCTCCGACACAGCACTGGAGTGCACAAGCACTTGTGGTGACTCGGAGATCAACACTGACTGGGTGACAGTGGATACGCTGGAGACACTTGTGGACTGTGCAACAGACGAGGAGTCTGGGAGATTGACACCATGCATGTCTGTACTGGAGCTTGTCTCTGGGATAAAGACCTACAACAAGGGAGAATAATAACACATGCTTAAAACAAAAATGTCTTCAAAAACCAAACGACACTTTATATTAGAAAGACAATTTTTCCTACCACAAGACCCTCAGAGCTCTGTCCCACATGGCAGTCTGACTCAGGCGCAAGGGTGGGCAGTGTGGACGCATCACTGCTGTCTGCAGACATGGCTTCAGATGACTCCATTGCCATGCCACTCTCAGATGGCTCCTCCATTCCTGAATGCCCCACATCACTGCTACTCTCTACTTCCATGTCCTCTGAATCCATCTTATAACTGGAGGAAAAATGTACAGTGGTGCAAAAAAGTTTTTGAACCCTCTCAAATTTTCTATATCTCTGCATAAAAATTACCTAAAAATGTGGGGGCAAGTTGCAGTTAAGGAACAAACCTTGCAACCGGAATGTCCCTGGTTTGATTTGCGGTGCCGCCAAGTCATGATAAGGCTTGGGCAAGCCACCTAATCCCTATATGTGTGTTTCGCTGCAAGGGTCGATTAAATGCTAAGGACTAATTCCGCTGTGTGCATGCATAGTGGCCAATAACTTTCACTTCATAGTCAGATTTTCACAGCCCTAAAAGTAGATAAAGAAAACCCAGTTAAACAAAGTAGACAAAAATAATATACAAGTACTTAGCCATTTATTTCCAATATTACATACATGTAAGTGGCAAAAGTTTGTGAACCTCTAGGATTAGTTAATTAGTTTATTTAAAGGTAAACTTGGAGTCAGGTGTTTATTATCGATGGGATGACAATTAGGCGGGAGTGGGCACCCTGTATTATTTACAAAACAGGGACCTATCAAAGTCTGCTCTTCATAACACATGTTTAAGGAATTTTACCTTGGCATGAACAAAGAAGATTTCTAAGGACCTCAAAAAAGGGTTGTTGATGCTCAGGCTGGAAAGGTTTACAATATCATCTCTAAAGAGTTTGGACACCACTAATCCACAGTCAGATTGTGTAACCTCTAAGCAACTGAAGGTCACTCCCACATTGGCACAATTTAATGTTCATGAGTCCACCATTAGGATAAAATTTAACAGTAATGGTGTGCATGGCAGGGTTGCAAGGTGAAAGCCACTGCTCTCAAAAAAGAACATTGCCACTTGTCTGCAGTTTCATGAGATCATATGGGGTATTGGAAGAATGTTTAGTGGACAGATGAAACCAAAACAGGTGTAAATAAAAAGTGTTATGTTTGGACAAATGAAAACATTGCATTTCAGAATAAGAACTTTATCCCACCTGTGAGACAGGATGGTGTTAGAATCATGGTTTAGGCCTGTTTTCTGCATCCGGGCCAGGATGACTTACAATCATTGATGAAACAATGACTTCTGAATTATATTAGAGAACTCTAAAGGCAAATGTCAGTACATATGTCCATGAACTAAAACTGAAAATTGAAACTCAAGAGAGGTCATGCAGCAAGACAACGACCTTAAGCACACAAATAGTACCACCAAAGATCAGTTAATGAAGAGTAAAGTTAAACATTTAGTTAGAGTTATTGCTGCACAGGGAGGTCACACCAGATACTAAAATAAAAGTTTCACATGCTTTTGCCACTCACAAATATGCAATACTGGATCATTTTCCAGTTCCCAAACAAGTAATTAGCTATAATATTTTTGTCTCATTTGTTTAACTCTGTTCTCTTTATCTTCTTTCAGGAGTTGTGTGAAAAAAGTCATATATATGCAGAAATATAGAAAATACATGTTTACAAATGTTCAAGCACCACTCCACAGAGGTGGCAAGGAGCTTCATGTAACGATTAAAAAAAAGGTTTTTTACAAACAATTCTTGGATTACATAAAACTAAATGCAGCATGAAACAATTGTGAACAGTTTCCTGCACTGAACTGGTGAAAATGAAGTTTAACAAAGATTGTGGTGTTGCATGACAGAATCGATGGTGATCAGTAGCTACATCTAAACACAGATGAGAACATATACGTCATTTCCTTATTTATTTTTGCTTAATCCTGTCACTGTGTACACTGAGATGTAGTAGACTCCAGATTGGTACATCGGTCAGTGCAAGGGCACTATGTAAAAACACGTTCAAGTTAGTATATATAGTTAAAGTACACCGACGTAGATTCGAATCTCCAGTGTTAATGCACAAATATAACATGGCTCAGTGTGAGAAACACGCGTAAAACACCGATTTATTCAAATAAACTGTATTATCTCAGAAACTAAATAAAATGGAAAGCTGGTTGTGGACAGTTAGTTTGTTCAATACAAAAGGAATTTAAACGATTGCACATAACGATAGTATACGACTGTTTTAGCTGTAACGCTAACTGCAAGGCTATCAATAGCCACTAAGGCTACTTAAAATAACCGATCTCAACTGATTGTGTAGCGTTCATTTATTTGCATGTAGAATATTCATTATCAAACAGGTGAATTCCATTAACTTAATTTTCTACCAAAACAGAGAGTTTTTGCTTCGCTAAGACGACTCGATTATCAAGGACATCAAGAAGGCCATAGTAGTATTTGACATTACTAACGGAAGATAAAATATCTCATGATGATTTACAAAAACTGCTTTATTGCAACAGCATATACAACGTAAGTACAATTCACATCGACCACTCCACTTCTAGTGATTTAAATAGTAAAAGCTGTCCTCGCCCTGCCTGCAGCACACCGCCATTTTAGAGCCTCGTGTTTTTGCACTCAGGCAATGCGAGAAACCGCTCAGGGACCTCGAGGGCCTACATGCGACACAGATCGCCCGACATTTCCCCCTGAATAAAAAAATCAAGCCTAAACACGGTGACAATTTTAGAGTCCAGAGCTTATTACTTACCTCGGATGCTCTTTCGGCTTGTGTTGTTATGTCCCTGCTGCTCTTAAATATACAGGCGTTTGTAAGATATCTTCGATTATGCTTTCTAGTCGGGCGCCATCAGCGTTTCCCCGCTTCCTGTTCCAGCTGACCGGATCCAGTTTAATGTGACCGAGTTCTGTTCCTCGCACTGTGTCCCGGATTAGGCAATAAACATTTTAGAATCGGTTTACTCAAATATATAGTGTAATAGTTCAGTAGATGTACGTATGTAGCTTTCATCTGTTGTTTCTTTTACACCTCAACGCTAGAAGAAACTTAAAAAAGATTTCACAATGGAGGCTAATTCTACTTGCGTACTGTGGCGGTGTTTATTGACGTTCGTGAAAGATCCGATTCTATTGAACAGCTCACGCTTCGGAGCCGATGGTTTTATTCGTATTAAATCTAATATTGTTCTTCTGATCAATCCAGTTTTATTTGTATAGCGCTTTTTACAATGGAACATTGTCTCAAAATATTTTCCGCACCATTCAATATAATCATCCAGTGATCGGCTGTAAATGAGCAAAGACGGCCAGCAATAGGGGCAAGGAAAACTCCCTGAGAGGATAAAAGAAAGAAACCTTAATATACCTTTAGATATGCACCTTTATTATAGAGGAACTAGTATAAAAAAACAGAATGCCTTACCCACCTATGGAAAAGTTTTCCAAATAATGATTGGGACGCAGGTACAGTCAAAATTTTGAAGTCGCTTTGTTAGAGAAATATCTGGAACCTGCTGTACCTTCCATTTTTTAGGAACCTGCAAGCAGCCTGCATCTTTGTTTTGAGCTCTGTCATAAAATATTAATAGATCACTTAGATACTGTAGAACAAGACAATTCAGAGCTGTTGGTAATAAATAAAAAATAATAATAATTAAGTGTGAATAAGATGGGTAATGTGATCATATTTTTTATTTCTGTTAAGAACTTTGCAGCATTCTGCACTAACTAAAGCTTGTGTATACACCGGCTGCAACATCCAGACAAGAAATAATTAAAATTTAATTCAACTATTCAATTAGTACAAAATCAGAATGCTTCTAGCTGCCTGTGGTCTGAGAATACTTCTGTTTATCAGAGTTAAGAAGAAAGCTATTTAGAATCCATCGTCTAATGTCCTTTATACGTTCCTCAACTTTATTAAGATAATTTCTCTCATTATTTTTTGCTGAATGATACAGATATGTGGCATGTGCTATGAGTCATGGATTAGCTCTTGAGAAGAGCTGGTATGTATATAACTGTATATACATACATACTCTCGCGCGCACTTCTTAATTAGAATTCTATAGTCTACATTTTAGCTTTTCTCCAAAGATTTCCTTCAGGGAGTATTAATTTTTTACAACCTGGACTTTAATGAATTTCAGTATCACCAAGCATCATCGCTGCTGGTGGCAAACACGCTACTGGTAAAAATTGTGCTACTGCTTGTATATTGCAGTGTAGATTATGGATTCTGATCAAGGATTTCAGATACATCTGTTAGGGTGTACTTATTTTTTCTGAGCACTATATGTATAGTATTTCTAAAAGCTAATCCATAGTGTTCAATATGACGTCGGTCCACCCTTTGCAACTAGTACAACTTCAGCTCTTCTGGGAAGGCTGTCCGCAAGGTTTAGGAGTGTGTTTATGGAAATTTTAACCATTCTTCGAGAAGTGCATTTGTGAGGTAACGCACTGATGGTGGATGAGAAGGCCTGGCTCTCAGTCTCCGTTTTAATGAATCCCAAAAGATGTTCTATTGGGTTAAAGCCGGGTTAATTTGGATTGGTGAGCAAATACTTTCGAAAGTATATTGTATATACTGTATATGCACACATAGTATGCTGAGAAACTATACAACCCACCAGATGGAGCTATAGTCCTACTCTTATTCATTTGTGCAATATTTTACATTTTATTAAAAATAAACATTCATTTATTTTATATTCAGTGCATGTTAATTGTCATATTTTGTGCTTATTGTTGTATTCATTTCAATCATTATATCTCATAGCTCATTAAAGATAGAAATCCTGTACCTCAAAATATTAGACTATTTCATTCCGAGTTTGCATAAATGACTATAAATACAAAAAATATAAATCATTCTTTATTTCTCAGTCTAATTTACACTCAACCACAATGTTGGAGAAGACCCTGGACTTGACAGTTGTGCAGATTATCCACTGACACTATCTCAACATGAAGAGGTTAGAGAAAAGTTAGAGAAGCCTAGTGCTTTTGAGGCTGGCTGCACACAGACTGTTGTATTAACACATAACAACGGAAAATCGACTGGATGTGGAAGCAGAAATGGGTTTAAGAACTTGGGAGATCTTAATAGAGACTTCACAGAGCTGGTGTCTCTGCATTAGGCTAGACACATCAAGACCTTATTAAATATTCTATTAATAATAATAATAATAATAATAACAATATCAATAATAATATTAATCCCCGTATGGAAATTCTTTCTCTGCATTTAACCCATCCAGGGCTGAACACCTGTAGCCGTGTGCTGCACTTGGGGATTGGGGGATTAGGTGCCTTGCTCAACGGCACTTCAGCCATGACTTGCTGGTTCGTAATTTCATAATTTGAGATGCTGGATTTCTGATTTCCATGATCTGCAATATAGTACAAAAAGGCTTGTAATACTGTAAACTGTATGCTACTTTACACGTCATGTCATGCACCATCATCACCTCATAAAAGCTGGCTGCAGTGGTGAGACATTATATTTTGTACTCTTTAATGCACTGAGAGATAAATAGACTGACTAAACATCCCAATATCTGGTCAGCCCTGAAGTAAACTCAATGTTGTGCTAGGCTAAAACCAACATACAGTGGATAGTTGATAGTTGTATGCTAAAACCAACATACAGTGGATAGTTGATAGTTGTATGCTAAACCCAGCATACAGTGGATAGTTAATAGTTGTATGCTAATCCCAGCATACAGCGGATAGTTGGAATGGAATTTAAATGCTGTACGTACAAATAAGTCAGATTTTATAAAACAGATAAATAGATTGACTGAATATCCCAGTCTCTGGTCAGCCCTGCATTAGAGTTGATGTTGTGCAGAAAAACAGAATGCAATTATTTGCAAGTTACAATAGCACACAGTGTACGTAAAAAACTGCATTCACTTCAACACTGTTTCTGCTTTTTTAAAAATTCTATTATCTATTTGATTTTATGCAATTTTTTTTGCATATATACAAGACATACAAAGAATCGAAATTACGTTACTCTATGTAAATGCAGACATGAAACAAATGCAGATATGATGTGTAAGCAGAAGTACAGAATAATATATACCTGTCAAAGTGAGCGAGCCAGTTTTATTACATGATCATGTTGCAGTTTGGTACTGAAAAGGTGGGGGTGACAGTACCAGTATAACCAGGACTATTATAAACAGTAGTGAAAGTAAAAGAGGTATTCAGCTTGAAGGCTGGTTAAAGTGATTTGGTGCATAATAGTTCATCAATTGTTTACGGTCTTTAACAGATATTGAACGCTGGTTAAAGTGATTGTGTGCAAACAGTAAAAGTGATTTGGTGCATAATAAATCTTTATCAGTTATTTACAGTCTTTATCAGATTATTGAACGTTGGTTAAAGTAATTGGTGCATAACAGTTCTTTATCAGTTCTGTACAGTTCTTTATTAGTGAGTGCAGGGGGGAGGTGGGGCAGAGTGGGGAGAGAGTACAGCTTCCTAACAGCCTGATGGATGGAGCTGCCCTTCAGTCTGCTGGTCCTAGCCCTGAGACTATAAAATCTTCTCCCAGATGGCAGTAGGCTGAAGGAGCTGTGCAGGGGGTGTCTGGGATCACCAGCCAAGCAGAGGGCTTTCTTTTAAATCTATATATCTATATAATATTTATATCTATCTGTCTGTCAATTGAATCCTCTCATACGAATCAACTTATATGACTCATCACATTTCAATCCTCTTATTTAATAGTCTTATATGAATCATCTCATATGAATCACTATATTTGAATACGCTGATTTGAATCATCGTATATGAATCAGCTCAAAGGAATGAACTCGGGTTTACTAAATCAAGATGACAGTTGACAATTTAAAAAATAACTCAACAAACGTGGACATTTGGAAGTTCTTTTAATCACCGAGACAATGTCCAGATCTGTCTGAATATTCAGTTATAGTCCAGTCAAGTCTTCAGTTATCTCCTGCACTGACTACTTTCAACATGTAAAGGTCAGTGAGATCTACAACGAAGAGCATTTTAACATTTTAAACCGAGACGAGACGAGACGAGACGAGATG
>JAOUQT010000028.1:3106976-3120663 GCA_025769995.1 Xyliphius kryptos | reverse complement strand
GGGATTGGGTGCCTTGCTCAACAGCACTTCAGCTATGACTTGCCTAGAGTGGGGTTTGAACCAGCAATCTCTTGGTCCCCAGCCCTTTACCCTATCAATTAAGCCACGGCTGACACTTATCTCATAAAACCAATGCGATATGACAAATGAAGATCATGATATTCTATAACATGCTTGGTATTGTTATTGTGAAACTAATATGACAGTTAATATTTTGCATATATTATATATTACAAAAGAAATATAAAGTTTTAGAGTGATATACTTATTCTTATTTCAGCACAGGCTGTTTGACACCATTTAGACACAACCATATACTTTAGATAAATTCTTCTATTATTTGACTTTTAAACCCCACCCAAAAAAAAAAAAAAACATCTGACACTGTTTAAGCTAGGCGTCAAATGATTAATATAATTGGCTCTGAGGCTGTACAGGATGGCACCATGGTTTTGTTTTGTTATGCCAAAAAAAGCCCTTCCGTGCTGTAAACAAATTCACAACTTTGCTTAGGACAATATTCGCCCCCTCATTTAGCAGCAGCAAGTTTCATCCCTTATGTGAACATACAAAGTGTACCAGACTAGGGCAGGGTATTGGTTGACCACATTTTAAATATGACATTTTATAACCAGTGTGGTTTTAGTGCTGTGTACAAGTACAAGGTGGTTCTTTAGATTTACTGTGCTTTTGTGCATCAAGAGTCTATATATACACTTTAGTTATAGAGTTTCAGTTGTGAATAAAATGGCAAGAGGAAGAATAATGCCTTCAGTTTAATTTCTTCACAAAACACTTTTATGTATTAACAAAAATGGTTTAAACACTGCAAGCTGACAAGCTGGACTATAAAAGAACCACAGCAGGAGAACATGCCCCACACTTCTCACTTAAACTGTGAACCCTCACACACAAATGGCTGCGTAAATAACCACAGTCTGCAAAAATAATTTACTAAGGCATGTTATGTGAAATATAACCTTGGAATTAAGGTGAGAATTTAGTATTTGGGGATATTTGAGATTTGACATGGATTGGACATGTCAGGTCTGTTGTATTAGCATGTCTTGTATTGTTTACCTCTATTCTGTGTTGTTTTATATGTTATTAGTATTAGTTGTTTAAATGTATTTTTTGTGTTTTCTTGCTTTATTCTGAGTTGTGTTATATGCCATTAGAAATAAGTAGGTGTTTATTTGTATGAGTTTTGTATTATTTAGTGTTATTCTTTGTTGTTTCATATGCTATTAGTTTTAGTTAGTTATTCATGTGTATTAGCATTAGATATTTTAATGTTGTCACAGAGAATTCGCAGACAATTGCCTTCATTTTATAATAATACAATTTATGTATATGGTAAATTCTTTTTTGTCTAAAGTCGGTATTATATGTGTACTGTATTTAGTACATCTTCACTAAACACAGTCAGTGAAAATCCCTTCCCATTTTTGTCTGTGTTTACATGACATGTGTTTTGTGAAGCTTAAATCAAGGCTAATGTTCTTAAGGGAATTGTTTTCCACAAAAAGCAGAAAGAAAGCCACATATGTCAAGGGGAAATTTGATGCAGGACTTTTTCTTTATTTGTGGTGACAAATGCACAGCCACAACATTTTCTGAGCAGCTGCCTCATATATGTGGTTGCCATAAATAGGTTGGTAGAAATTTGCTGAATATAGAACCACAAGTTTCTAATAAACTGCATTCACGATGAGTGGGATGTATGCAAATATTTAGCAGCCGCTACCTGGAAGCTAAGCATGCTGTTTTCCTGACAGTCTTTCAAATAACACGTGACTATGTGCTTTGTGCACAGATGTTTATCTATTTGTACTTACAAAAAAGTAAATCATTATTTAATGGCCTTATTAGTCGTATACAACTTGTCTGCCTTTAACAAAAATCATACACAGGTAAAACCATGAACTTGAAGCACTTAATAATTATCCATAAAATCACCCTGCCTTTCATTACAGTTCAGAAGACATTAAAGAGAAAAGATTCATGAAACATGGCAACCAACAGCTTTCGGTTACAGCACAAGTTTATGAAAGCACGAATTATGGAGCGGTCACGTGAACTAACAATTCTGGTCTGTTTCGTGTTTGCGCACTGATTAGGTTGACTATTTAAGTTGGTTCTTTTGTTCAGTGCATAGCATTAGAGATACTGATTTCTGCCAAACGTGTGTTTTGTTGTTTCATGCCACATGTTTGTTTGTTTGTGTGCCGGAAGTGAGAAGTCCTTGTTACAAAATGCCGCGCCCGGTACAAAGAAGTAGCAGAAAGGCTACTTGTTCAAATTCAGAATTTGTATGGAAATTTAGAAGAGTTTTTGACCATCATTTGACCACTGGAATGCCGGCAAGCGATTGTGGCCGGTAGTGGGTGGAACGAGTCAGCCCTGAAGGCTACATTCCGGAGAGGGCTCCAGCCTGATGTGCTATGTAAACTTGCCTGTCAAGATGACATCATATAATTTGCTCATTGCCACAGCTATCAGACTGGATAATCTTTGGCGTCACAAAACTGTACTTCAGTGTGCTCCCGTCAAGGTGCGTGAGGCTTTCTGGAACCCCCCAATCTTAAACCTGAGAATCTTCCTGTGCTGCAGTCTGTGCCTGTACCCAAGCCATGCCATGTATCTATGCCAAAGCTTTGTCCAAGTGTTTTTCCTTAGCCAAGTACTGAAGAGCCCCAGAGACACAGCCCTTTCCTGCACCCATGCCCAAGTCACACCTTTTGTCAGTTGAGAGAAGTCCAGTTTCAGTTTTACATCAGGTCAAGGAGTCAAGGAGGTTAAGGTTCCTGTGCCGCAGCAGGTGGTGATCAACCACTCCCCCACCCCAGATCAGTTCTCTGGACAGGAGAGCTGCCTTCTGGATATGACGGTCGTCACCCAGCCAGCCAAGGCTATCGCCGGACCACCCCGTGTCGCTGAGGACGTCCCCTCACCTTGCTACGCCGCTGAAGTTGTTGAGCTACCTGGCTCAGCCGAGTATGTCGCCATGATCTCCTGTTCAGCCGAGGACATTGCTGCACCCACTACCTATGTCACTACCTTGCTACTCTTCGGACATCGCTCTCAAGGATGCTCCCCCTCATGCTTCGCCGGTGCCAGTGGTCCCTCGTCACACCTCGCTGTCTTAACGGGAATCCCTGTGTGCCTGACCTCGGTGTTGGACTCCTCCCGGATAGCGGCTACTGATTTTGGGGGAGTAGAACCTGGAAACTCTGGCAACCTAGAGGGATTTATGAAACCTGAAAACCAGCGGCTTTCGGTGACAGCACATGTTTACAGAAGCACGAATTATGGAGTGGTTACGTGAACTAAATATTCTCGGCTGTTTCTTGTTTGCGCTCTAATTAATTTTATTAATTTTATTTCTTGTTAGTTTATTCTTTTTGTTTATTATTTAAGAGCTTCTCTGCATTTACTTCTGCCTTCTTTGTGTGTGTGCCTAAAGTAAAGAGTCCGCGTTACACCGGATTGTTTGTAGTACAGATAAACACAGAAAAATGGTATCTGAACTTTGCAAAACAAGTCAAACATGACTGTATATAAAGAAAAATTAAAATTATAAGCTAGTTTGCGAGCTGGTAAGTACGAATGCCTTGTTCTTTTTATAAGAAGTCATGTGAGCACGGTGACAAATATGATGAAGTTACTCATGACTCCTCCATAGAAAATGTTAAAACCTTATGACTCTCTGTGGGGCTTTGATTCTTTAATGAGTGAAATAATTTGCTACAATATGGATCTTGGTTTTAATTGGTGGCGCAGCGGTTAAGGCCCTGGGTTACTGATAAGGAGGACTTATTATCTTGTTGTCTTGCACAACTGAAGTAGACATATTGCTCAAGACAGTGTTTTTGTTGTTAACATGGGAAAGCCAGTAACATATTCAGTCTAAACACCCACTGAAATAGAATAAATTCTCTACTTGTCATAGAAGACCTTACATAACTGAAAGCCACATTTTGTGTTCACTGGAACAAGCAACTAAACAAACTTTGGCAGAACCAAATCAGTGAAGCTTGCTGTGATCATGTTGGCAATAAATATTTTTGTAACAGAGAGATTGTCTTAATTTAAAGCCCGTGTATCAGAAAGAACAAAGATCCAGGCAACATGAGACATAATTAGGCATTAAATTACACAGGATATCTTAGATATTTAAAAAGACGTGATGTTAGTGCTAACAGCTAAACTTTATCAAGTTGCTGTGAGCTTGACTAGATGTCAGGTGATATTGTTTTGGAGTCATGATCATGTGAAATCTTTCCTTTAGAAGCTGCTGACACCGGAGTGGTAACACTAGTTCTACACAAAATACAGTAAAACAATATAAACAATAAGAAGAGTAATTGCAAGGTTACTAATGGTTGACTGCATCTGATATAAGAAAAAGTAATTAAAGCTAGTGACACTGTAGTTAATTTCATCTTGGATTGTCACAAGTCATATTTCTATTGCAGAAAAACATATAGTTGTGTAACTATAGATTATTTTAGGGAAATTCGAACGTATAAATCTTACATGTATCCCACTTTATATATCAGAGACGATTATTTCTTATTTCTAAATGTTTATCTTGTTCTGGCTTTTCTTATAGCTGCTCATTGGTTCATTGTGACCAGATTAGGTTTTGAGCCATTTCTTGTTCTTTATTTTGTTCTTTTAAAAAATCGCTTAGTGCGCTCTTTTTTTCTCTCACGAATCCCGTAATATTCAATTTCCGTTAATCATTTAAATATTCTTTCTGAGAGCTCTAATTTGCTATTAAGTCAGACTTAATAATCAATGATTCACGTTTCCTGGTTGGCAATGTGAAACTGTTGATATTTTTGAAATGTTGATATATGTGACATCGCAATGTGTTCATGCTAATGTAGCTAATGTTATACTGCAGATTGTAATTGATCAGTATCACAACACATTTTCTGACAGTTTCAAAATGATGAACATTAATAACACAAAAACATATGCCGCTTTGTCCAGTGACCTTGGGAAAATTTAGTCAGAGCTCTTCTGATTATGGTGCTCAGATGACTATGTAGTCTGGCCTGTAAGAAGTTCTGCAAAATATTTTCATACTGCACATGTCTTTATGCTTGTGTGTGTTTGTAAAAAAGCAACCCTTTTTTCAGAGTTCTTTTAAAATAATATTTCTGTGAAGAGGAACATACAGTAGTGCATTTCCATTCCATTTATTAGCTGCTGCTTGAAGACGTCCTTAATCTCAGGTGGCTGTTTGTTGGTTCATTCATAGATGATTACAAATTAGTTGTTTTTAAAGCCAATGACTACAAAGCATTTCAGTGCTGTCTTTGTGCTGGTCTATAACCCGAATGATAGAGAGTTCATGCATCTTGTTCGTGTGTAGATATGAACATCAATGCAGTTACAATTTTGCAGAAACTTGAGATTGGTCTATAATTGAGACTGCCATATATTTTTTAATTAAAGCTTTAATCACTGCTAATTTTTAGTATTTAGATACAAAACCAGTGCTTAGTGAAGAGTGTATTATTTTTAGTTGAGGTTTGATTGTTCCTGGTAGAATTAGTTTTAAGAAGGATGCAAGAGATCTAATACACGGATTGATGACTTTCATTTGGAAATTAGCGTAATTAATTCTGTTTCATGAAGAGAACTGAAGTTATCTAAATTATAATCAGAATCAATTATATCATTAACCATATTAGTTATAGAACTATATTGTTTTAATTTGATAGTATTCTTTTTTTTTCTTATAATTTCTACTATTTCATTATCAATCATCAAGTCATCACTACTAGATATTAATGATACACATGGACTTTTAGCTACAGTACTCAATGGGTATCTAAAATTATTTTTATATTTCCTTAATTTAATTGGAGATATATGTCAGTTGGCAGTAGGCCATTAACATGACTGTGTATAAAAAGAAAATCTTGCATGGGCAGCTTACACATCTGGAAGGACTCCTTCAATGCTGAAAGGTATATCCAGGATCTAGAGCAACAAAAGCTCCCATCTAGACGATGATCTCAGGGAAGATCTTGCATTTTCCAACATGACAATGCCAAACCACATACTGCATCAATAACATTATCGTGGCTGCGTAGAAGAAGGATCCGGGTACTGAACTGGCCAGCCGGCAGTCCAGATATAAATATTTAGCACATCATAAAACGGAAGATACAACTTTTGTAAAGAGAAAAGGGAATGTCTTACATTGGTAAACATGGCCTCGTCCCAACTTTTTTGAGTCACGAAATTTCAAATAAGACAATATTTGGCATACATTTTTTTCTATGTTCTATTGTGAATACAAAATCATTTTTTTAGATTTGTAATTTCTTGCATTCCATTTTTGTTTACAGTTTGTACTTTGTCCCAACTTTTTTGGAATCAGGCTTGTAAAATCAGAAAGTTGTATTTTAAATGTGATTAAGTAATGGTCTAAAATAGTGGAAGTATAACAACTGTATATGTATAATATTTAATCTAAATGTTAGTATTAAATTTAATATTTAACTCTTATGGGTTGATCCTGTAATATTCTGATGGCCTCCTACAGCATCTAAAATAGATAAAAACAAAGCTGTCTTAAGTGTATTTTTTGAATGATTATTAAAATCCCAATTATCACATTATATGAAGAACTGATTAGATTAGATTAGATTAAAGTCTGCAAATTCACCAAGAAATTATTGGAATCACCTGAATAAAGCTATTTTGTCCTATATGTTAAAGATTCTCAAAGGTGCTGGGATTTGCTTGACATTAAATAAATTCATATGAAACATCAGATCATCTAAATACAGTAGTTATACTGGAAATTGAATAAGTTAAATATAGACAGTGAGTAACTGTTGAATTCTGTATAAATAAATGGAACATACAAAATTTTTCTTTTTTACTACCATTGACCTATTTTTCATAAAGTATGCATTTCTGAGAATGTGTGATATTTTATACATGGAGTTCAAAACCATAACCGGTTTGTAAAGGCAAAACATACCCATGAACCAAGCTCAGACAAAGAATGAAAAAACATGGGTAAATGCAAATGATTATGAAATATTGTAAGGTTTATATACTGTAGTTTTTATTTACACATTTTATATTTAAAAAATTTTTTGTATACTTTAACATTTATTTATTTATTTATATAGCACTTTTTTAGAATGTAATATTGTCACAAAGCAGGATATTTACAAATGCATATTAATATTGCAAGCTCTCTAAAAATATGGGCAAATGCACTTTGCAGAGTAATTGCTGTGGTTTGTCAGCCGGTGCCAAACACCACTACTGTTGGTTTGGATTACTCAGGAGTTAATCACTGCTTATTTAAAATGCAGCCCACGCAAGCTGCACCTCTGTTTCATGTATTTGGCTGATTGCAATTTTCTTTCTGAGACATAGCGATGACAATGGAGTTATTTTGGTTTAGCTAAATTCCTGCTGTTTTAGTTTTGTAGGCAGCCATGTGATTCAAAATAGCAAGAGAAATTATAGTTATTGTTCTTACTATTGTTACTAATACAGTACCCACCTATTAATAAATAAGCTAAGAACTTAGGTAAAATAATCTTTTTTCTTTAATATAATTATAAAACCTGTGGTAAACCTGAGTAAATGCTACATTTACAGAAATACAGTACCTGCCGATCAATGCTAGATTCAGTGTTAAAGCAAGAAAATCTAGAAATTTGAAATTTTACTGTTTGTACATGACTCTACACTTATATATTTACTATTAAGAAAAACAGATATGGTGGAATTGAAAAAAGTGGACAAACAATGGTTTATTCGGGCAAGTATGTGAAGTAATGTGAAGGAGTAAACAACTCATTGTCATTTTTTTTGCTAGTTCATTTTGAAAGTAGTAGATATCCAGTCAGCTATATTACAACATGGCTTGGTGGAACATTACTTTCCTTTCCTGTCATGTATGTAACCACCATGAGTAACAGTATGTTAGACTGTAACACAAGAACCACTTGTGAGGGAAATAGTGAATTCCTGCAGAATAGATATTTTAATCAATATATGAATTAATGGATATTTAATAGATAATATAAAAGGGAGAGAAATAAAGGGGGACATTATGGAAAATACATATAAAATATACAGTGTTTCTTACATTAACTTTGAATATACATTATGAACTGTTGATAGTAATTAATTAAAAAAAATGTAAATTATAAGATTTCAAGCAGGTGATGTCAGCAGGTGATTGGCTAAATTTAATACAAAAGCAGCATATGCAAAAATGTTGAAATGTTTAAAAACAAATAAATATGGAAAATTATTCACGCCTTCCAATCTACAGTGCAGAATAATATATTTACACAAAATTCAAGATGCTGTTACAATTCCAGTGCATAAATGATCAGACAGCACTGCATCAGGAATCATCATTCAACAATAGCTGATACAGTATAACCACATTGGTAAAATATTATTTTGGTAAACATTTTCCCAGCACTACAATATGGATTGACATTCACTTTAAATATTACTATGCACATAGATGTTAACCATGTTCAGCAGCAGCATCAACATCAACATAACATTGGAAGAAATCACACCGCATGCTTCATACCTATGACAAAGAGAACCATTTAAAATGTTATCAGCAGCAAGTCCAATAGGATTGTGCCCTGTGATGGCAGCGTTAATGATAAAATAACAGTGAGATTTAACTGATAGTAAAATGTAAAAGTAAAGTAAAATGCAACAATGTCAGACATTTGACATACAAGAATAATGGAAAAATATAGCACCTGAAACACTAAAACATTTGGTATCCTTTGTCCCAAAATGACTTTAAATGCATCTTTTAAATGTTTTTTTAAAAAGCTTTACCTTCTCAACTTTTTTGGAATGTGTTGTGGGCCTGAAATTCTGAATGGGATGTTTAAAAACAAATTAAATTCATTTCATCCAGACATTAAATAGCTTCATTCTGTCTACAATGAAATAAGACCATTTATATGCAGGAAACATGTTTTTTAATCTTCATTTTCCAAAATCTGTCACAGATGGCACAATAATTATTATACAGGGCTATTTCAGTCAGTTTCATATATTTCATATAGATTAGCTCAGAAGGTATGTAAAAAGTTTCACCTAATTAACCTTTAAGGGAATCATCAGTATACTGTAGGTTATTTGGTCATATGTGAGATTCTTAGAGTATGATTAGCCACATGAATGTGAGGTTAACCAACAGAATCATATAAGAAATCTCTAAACAGGTTTCAGCAAATATAATGTACTGCGCTACAGTAATACGATTTTAAAGGAACTTTATTCAGTTCTTCTGCAGTGACTGATGCAGATATTGAATTTAAATACAGATTAAAAATATTTTTAAAATCCAACAAGCTTATTAATATAACAGTAAGTCTGATTTATTAAAAGTAAAAGAGCACTCCATCCTCATTCAACATATACAACTTACAGTTGAAACAGGACCATTGAAAAAGAGTTTCCTGTTATCTGAGTTAACATAATGGTTTTGTAAAGTGCTGATTAACATGAGAACAAAAATCAGAGTCTTATACAATGTTCTGGAAATCAGATTACACACACCATATATTGTATGTTTCAACAGATGTATGTGAGTAACCTGGACATGTGGTAATCCCGGTTGTTTTGAAACGTGCAGCCTACAATGCATGCATGTATAAACATATAATCTACGTCAAAGATAACGCTTACACAGAGGACTTGCAGATGGTGTTTTTTGCACCTCGGGCATTAAAATTTACAAGGCAATGACAAAACAAGGTATTTGTTTTCAGTTTCTGCTGGTTTTTACAGTACCCAGAGGCACCAATTATCTGCCCCCACATTCTTATTGTTGGAAGAGAGTGACAAATGACAAACTATCTATTTTTTATTGCCTTATATCTTTTCCGTATGTAAAATATCTAAAAAGTTCCTTATGAAATATGCCCTTTTACTATAAATAAATAAGGCCCATATCCAGCCTTGTGGAAGGGGTTTATGTTCTGCCATATCTCCACTTATAAGGTTCAAGTCGATTCAATTTGGTTTGGATCAGTTGGGGGATTCCAATATTTTGCCATATTTAAAATCTAAACATTGTTCAATCAAATGTTTATAGCAGAAAATACTTTTTGAACCACACAAACCCCTGCTTATGAGTGTGTGATATAACCAGTAATGCATACGCCTGTAATCCCACTGACCAGAACTCCAGCATTTACCTTTACCAGCATTTAGCCCCATAAATCCCCCTTCTCATGGACAAAAAAGCTTAGTGTACAAATTGATTGCTTAGGAAGGGGAAATGAGGAAAGAGAAGAATTCCTGCGACATCCAGACAGAAATGAGTCAAAGCCAGAACAAAACACAAGCCTAGACTTGATGAAGTGAGCAATCAGCAGTGTGTTGGGCAACAGATTTCTCATCTACAAGGTGTTTAGCTTGAATAAAGCAACATTTTTAAAAATGTATAAATCATTTAAAAATTATATAGTTATATAATGTTTACAAAACAACTGAAAAGCTATGAACAAAATAATTTCCAATTATATCTTCTGCTATATGAGAAGTTAAAACTCCATAGAGGACATACAAACTCTTTTCAGTAAAAGGCAATGAAGCTCCTGGCTAATGATATCTGGTCAGCTATTACTTTACAGGAAGCAGCTAGGTGGTATAGCGGGTAGCTCTGCCACCTCACAACAAAAAGGTCCCAGGTTTGATTCCCAGGTAAAAAGGTTTGAGTCCTTCCTATGTGGAGGTTTCATGTTCTCCTTGTGTCTAGGAGGGTTTCCTCCTTGGGTATAGATTTCCACAAAAATTACAAAAGCATGTCTGTTGAAAACCCCCCCTTTCAGATGACGAAAGCTATGTGTGACGTACTTACATTGTCAAGAATGTAACTACTATGTGTAACATGTCATTAAACAGCTGCGTAGAAACCCCTGGAATTAGTGAGTTTCTAGAAGCTGGATATGTTTGAGGGAACCAATGGATTTATTATATGTAACGTATTTTTAGACTTCATTTCCTGCAAATAACTTATTCCAAGCACAGTTGTTCATGGGTTCTGTTTTTAAAATAATTATTATACACTACACAGGTATTTAAGTCAAATTTTTCTATATAGCTTGCAGTAGGGCCTTTTATTTATTCTGAGAATTAAGTCCTAAAGTTATGTATGCAAGTTACATGTATTTAGAGACAGGTTACAGAAGTTGGAAACAAATAATCTAATTCAGTCATCTGAGCTTTCAATATTTGAGACTTGAAGGACTTGGTGATGGTGGAATGTGGAAAACTAAGAATAACCTGAATGGACAACATCAGAACGTGGACTGGGTTTATTAGGGCCTAACAGGTACAAGCTACAAGAGACTGAAAGCATTTTGGAAAACTGACTCATTCCTGTAGCCATCCATTATGAAGTGATGAAGGCACATAATATGACAATGGCTGTACGTAATGTAATGTATTCAGAAGATGCTGAATTAAAGTAATGAGATGTTGAGATTTAATCACACTCTTAATTCAGTGATTTGAATAGTCAAATAAAAAATAAAGGTAAAACACAAACCTTGCTTAAATGATAAGCTAACTGTGCTAAACTTACAGCTTAATTTTAACACTATCAATAATTAATCCTCGATAAATCAATATCTGTTCAAGATGCTTTCTCTTTGCAAATAAATAGATGTATTAAACTGTAAATAAATAAAATAAAAACAATGAATTGTTTTCAATTGTTTTCTGAAAACAGATAATAGCCGGACCATATTAACCTGATGACTATGACTAATGAATAACTGTGTGTGCGATGTGACGTGTGTAAACATTCCTAAGCTCAATGGCAGCCTGTGTTGATAAACATCTTCACCTCAGTGTTTAGATGTTCAGTTTCAGCGCAGGCTGTGGTTTACACTTCCGCCCCCTAATTTTCTGCCATGTTTTACTGGGCATCTTGCCATTCATTAACAGCACTTGCATAGCTAAATAAAAACAAGGATTTCCATGACGTTTTTATCATGAGGAGCCGAACACATGCTGAAAAAAAATTATGTGCTGCTTGAAAAGCACAGAAACATGATAAAGGCTATAATCTAGTTTATATGTGCTGAAAAATTCTTATATTTATTTTGTTTATTCATTCATTCAATTTCTATACCCGTTTAATTCCAGATTTAGGTTCCTTATGATTCTGGTTCCTCTCTAAGTTTCTTTCTCTTATCTTGGCTTGTCATGGCAGAAGTAGCTGAGATCAAGTCTGACCTATTAAATCCTTCCTTGCCATAGGATGAGTGTTTCACAAAGTGTGTAATGCTCCAGAATATATTAGTAGGTCCAAACTGGAATCCAACATGATTTTTGAGCCGAGCAGAAGCCACGCTAATAGTAGTTTCAGGCTAATCCCATACTCAGTTATTCAATTCAGTTCAATTCAGTTTTATTTATATAGCGCTTTTTACAATAGAACATTGTCACAAAGCAGATTTACAGAAATGATGTACAGCTTATAAACATATAATTATGAGATTAATTTTCCATAATGAGCAAGCCCAATGGCGACAGTGGCAAGGAAAATCTCTCTGGAATGATAAGAGAAAGAAACCTTGAGAGACTCTGAGGGCGACCTCATCCTCATTTGGGTTTTAACAGATTAACAACCTTAAAACAGTCTGTGATGGAATGTGTAAAATTTACCATACAGGTGGATTGGAAGGTGGTGGAGACGAGGTCGGCTCAGCACTCTGTCAGTGGTAGTGTGTGAACCTCAACAGAAAGAGAGAAATAGCAGAGAAAGAAATGATTAGACATTTTAAAGGACTAATTTAAGAACAGTGGCATGTGTTAGATTGCAAATTCTACTAAAACTAGCAAGAATAGCATAGTTAACAACAAGATCCACAGGGAACAACAGGTATAAGGGCTCCATGAGATATGATATTCTCATTCCCATAACCCTCCAGATCTGTACCTTCACCTAAGAGTGACTAATGCTATGAGCAGAATGTGTGGCTAAACAAATAGGTCTTAAGTCTATATTTAAACATTGAGACTGTGTCTGAGTCCCAAACTTTAACTGGAGGACTGTTCCATAAGTTGGCGGCTTTGTAAGAGAAAGCTCTGCCACCTGCTGTAACTTTTATTATTATAGGAACCTGCAAGCAGCCTGCACCTTTTTGAACACAGTAGTTGAGGTGGATCATGAAATATTAGTAGTTTACTTATGATATTGTGGAGTGGGACCATTTAGAGCTTTATACCTGAGTAGTAGATTTTTATATTCAATACAGAATTTAATTGAAAGCCAATAAAGTGTAATTAGTATAAGGGTTATATGATCATATATTCTTTCTATTATCTAGTATGAACTCTAGCTGCAGCATTTTGCACTAACTGAAGCTTTCGTAAACAACTTCCCGAATATCCAGACAACAATCCATTACAATATTCCAATCTAAGACAAAGGCATGAATTAGTGTTTCAGCATTATGAAGTGTCCGTGTATTTCTTAGCTTACTAACCTACTAATAGAGTAAGCTAGGTAACACATGAAACAACAAAGAAAGACATTTTTATTAACATGTCACATTAGCATACAGTGGGTATGAAAAGTCTACACACCCCTGTTCAAATGCCAGGTTTTTGTGAAAATTACAGCAAGACAAATATT
>JAOUQT010000028.1:3071234-3084728 GCA_025769995.1 Xyliphius kryptos | reverse complement strand
CATTTAGCAGTTCTAAAAGGCATGGCCCTGCATCTACAAGACAAATGTAAATTTTGCAAGGTAGACAACAAGAATACCATTAGACTGCATCATGCCGTGGCATACCCTGTAGATTACAAAAAGAGGCCCAATGTGCTGTGCCTCAGGACCGCAGACTCTTCTACTTCCAGGCCGAGAGTGAAGTAGAGCAGGCATCATGGGTTGCGATCATCAACCGCATCGCCGCCCGTTACTCTGCTCCTCCAATCACTTCAGCTTCACATGACATCAACGCATATTGCCCTCAGGTCCTACCTTCGTACCCCACCACTCGGACTCTAGAGCAGCAGCTCGAGTCCCACAAGGACCAGTTAAAGAGGGTTTCGGTGCAGGAGGTGCAGGAGCTGCAGCGCTACGTAACGTATGTGAGAGCGTTACAGGAGCTTGTTGCAGAAAAGGCTTCAGCGACTCAACGTAAAGGATAAGTGCACACTGCTGTCTTCAACAAAGACGATAACAATCTACAGAAACATATGAAATATCATTGCTTACAAAAAGAAATAAAGATCATTCCAATGATACAACGATGGCTCTGATACGGTTCTTTGAGTGTTTAATACAGTACAGTTACTATAGGTGCTTCCGGTAAAATGGGCATCCCTGCTTCCTTTTCTTCTTCATTATGGAATGAATGTGTCCTTATGAAATAAACATCATCATGCAGTGAAGGTCATTGTGGAATAAAAGTTTCATTACAAAGTGAAAAAAATATTGTAAAATAAATGTGCTGATATTCAATTCAGTTTTATTTGTATAGTGCTTTCTACGATGGACATTGTCTCAAAGCAGCTTTAGAGAAATATATTAACACGGGATACAGATTATAAAAGTGTAAATTTATCCCTATTGAGCGAGATGTTAAGAGGAAGAAACCTCGAGAGGAACAAGACTCAGTGGGGGACCGCATCCTCATTTGGGTTATATCAGATTAACAACCTAAAAAGAGTCTGTGATGGAGTGTGCAGAATTTACCATACAGGTGGATTAGCAGGTGCTAGAGATAAAGTCAGCTCAGCCCTCTCTCAGTAGTAGTGTGTTAACCTCAGCAGAAAGAGAGAAAGAACAGAAAAATAATTAGACTTGATCAAAGTATGGCACTAATTTAAGAAATTGTGGCATGCCCTAGATTGCAAATTTCACTAAGAATAGCAAGAGCAGTACGAATAAGATCCAGAGGGAAACAACAGGTATGAGCTCCATGAAACATAGGGCAATCCAGACCTCTCAGTTTACCAATACTTCAGTCCCCATAATGCTCCAGAGCTGCACCTTTGCCTAAGATGTACTAATGCTATGAATAAAATGCTTGGCTAAACAAATATGTCTTTATTCTAGATTTAAACATTGAGACTGTGTCTGGGTCCCGAACATTAACTGGAAGACTGTTCCATAACTTGGGGGCTTTGTAAGAGAAAGCTCTGCCCCCTGTTGTAACCTTCATTATTCTAGGAACCTGTAAATAGGCAAGGTGTATCATGAAATATTAGTAGTTAACTTCGATATTGTGGGGCAAGACCATTTAGAGCCTGAGTAGTAGAATTTTATAGTCAATACGAAATTTAATTGGAAGCCAATGACATGTAATTAAAATAGGGGTTATTCGATCATATTTTTTAGTCATAGTAAAAACTCTATCTGCAGCATTTTCACTAACCGAAGTTTTTATAAACAGCTGCCCGAGCACCCAGACAGTAAGCCATTACAATAGTACAATCTGGGGGTGACAAAGGCATGATGTAGTGACTGTGTTTCTTAGCTTGGAGATGTTTCTAAGATGAAAGAATGTTGTTCTGGTCATGTTATCTACGTGAGCTTCAAATGAGAGCCTGGAGTCAATAGTAACACTAAGATCTTTAACTGCTCCACAGGAAGTAACTGCACTAAATCCAGAGTTAATACTAAATCAGAAAGCTTATTTCTAGCTGTCTGGGTTCCAAGAAGGATTACTTATGTTTTAGCTGAGTTCATTAGGTGGACTTTTAATGATGAACCTTGAGCACTGCATCAACCAGAGGGTAAATGGTTTGTTTTGGGTTTTTTTCTTAATCGCTGAAACAAATAATTTATATAATTTTAACGAGTAGGAAAGATGAAATGAAAAGGTTTTTTAATGTAACAGAATATTTCTCCGGAAGTCTCTATTTACACTCCAGCTTAGTAGGTGGCGGTAATGCACCTTAAACCTGGTCTGCTAACCGCCATATAAGAAGAAGATTTGCGTCATTACGTGACGTATTTAGTTTGTTTTCAAGAAGGCGTTGAAATGATATCTGGCTGCTTTAGATATCAGATTGTGAATTAATGATTACTGTAGCTAGTTGTCTTTTATACTAAGACTGTAGATAAAACTGGCTTTTCCCTGCACTCCGCTGGTAGCTTATCTAGTAAAATAGCAGACTCATATCTCAAAAGTGCAAGACGTTTTAAGAACGCGCTAGATTTAAAAATAAGTACATGGAACAATGTCACGTCTAGCCGATGTTGTCATGCGCAGCTAATGAGAACTTCATTTTGTTGAGTAGCCGAACGGAACCATGTAGGTCTTATAAAACAAACGCTAGACATGGAACTATCTGACATAGTTCATCGGAGAACTAAATGGCGCTTGATAATGTGTGAGTGAATGCTCTACAGCTTTCTGTAACGTAAAGCTCTTGCTGATATTCCAGTAGCAGAGGAGATGAATGGTAAAATTATTCCTCACACCCCCATAGCGGTGGACTGCTGGCAGCTTAGAAAATGCAGCCATGTGCGTCTTTTCTTCCTCTCACACATGCACTCAGATCACACGTCTGGTCTCACATCCACATGGAGCCACCGGTCCATCTACTGCTCTCCTCTCACTGCCAAACTTCTTCAAGTCAAACTGCAGGTGAGTACTGCCTTCATACACACATTCTATCTGGCTAATTATACAGGGTTTCCGCGGGGTCTTAAAAAGCAAGAAATGTGTTTATCAAAATAAAAAAGGTCTTAAATTACTTTTAAAACATTACATTTGATTCCAAAAATAATACATTTGTATTAATCTTTCAGCTTTTCTCTGGCACCAGGGGTCAGTCCAATAATAGTCACTCCAATAATAATATATACAGTATATTTACCAGTGTTTTTAGAATCACTTGTATTCATCTAATAAAGGCATTTCGGAGTTGTTCACAGCAAAATTTTCTAATTTGCATATCTCTAAGCCAATGATTTTTTATTTGTCCAAATAATTCAGATTTAGTGAGGTGAGGGGCCGATCATTCAGCCTGAAATTCTTTAAACCATTAATATTAAATGTAATGAACTGCAGTATTTTTAGATTTTTAGTGAAAAGGCAAACTCACACAGAACCGACATAATTCTAAACAAGTTTTTAAAAATATTACTGACATATTTGAAGAGCACATAAAAATACAGAACAAATCTGTGTTGGGGTAAATATCTTTTAGAAAGATTCAATATTTTGTATTTTTCACTATTAAATGCTCACTGTACATTTTTAATTCCAAAACATGTTAACAGGAAAAAAACACTAACAGTTATCTTATTCAGAAGTACAAGTCAGGGTCATACTGTGTGATTCCGTGTATCACTATTTTTAATATATTTTTTTTAATTGACTATCAAAAATAAAAAAAACGAATCGGGGCGGCAGAATGGAGCACTGAGTAATGTTGTCACCTCACTGAAGTACCCCTGGGAGGGAGTTTGCATGTTCTTCTAGTTAATGTGTGTATGACTGTATGTGTATGATGGATTTGCCCTCCTGCCCTTGCACCAAGAGTTGCTGAATGGGGCTGCAAATGAATGAATAAAGGAATTACTATTAATCGGATATCAAAAATGGCTGTGTTTTTTATTATTCAAATTTTGAATGAAAAAGACAAAATTGTAAGAACTATAGCAAATCTGTCAAAAAGCAATATAAGTTCAGAGATTTTGTTTGTCAATATGTGTAGGTAACTCGTACTTTGGAACACCAAAAGTTCATGGTAGTAAGCTGGTGAGCAAAGCCAGCTCTGACATGGGTCTAAAGTTGGTCAATGTGGAGACAATGAGCGAGTGGGAGACAGATGAACTTTTTTTTTTTTAAGCCAATCTACAAAAATAAATAACCAGACATCCTTTTCTGATTTTGATAGGCAGGTTGTGTCCATGTACTGCATGTTTATGGCATATAAAGGGCAATAAAATCATTTAACTTATACTTTCTGATACCTGCAGCAACCCTGTTATATCTTGATCAATTCTCAAACTTAAACCGCAGGAACTGCCGCTTGCTGGAAGGTTGTTAATTGCACATTTCTGTGAAAATTCCTGTGACTGTTTTGCATGAGAACACAAGCAGTTTTCGATCACTCGCAATTATACCAGTCAACGAAATCTTTTTTTTTTTAAATAAATTGGTGCGAATATTATCTACAGCACTTGTCCAGTAACTGCATGATTATACAATGCTGTTCCCAATTAATTGGTTGGAAAATTGCATTAATATACAGGTATTCCTAATAAAACCCAATCTTAAGATTAATAGAACACTTCAAACTATTACCGATCAGTTTAGTTCAATTAAAATGTGTATTCCTAGGACCGGAGCTAAGAGTAGCTGTAAATTTCTGTAAGTTTTCAGCAGAAAACTCAAACTTACAATAATATTTGTATTTTAGTCTGATTCACTTTTTCATCAGTGTTGCAGCATCTGATATTCTCTGTTCTGCAGGTGAAAGAAAAATGGATCCGGTCTTTGGAGGTTGGGGAGCCGCATGTGTTGCCCCTGGATGAGATCGGGAAGGAAAAATTAACCGTTACTCTTATTGATGCCAACCACTGTCCTGGTGCTGTAATGTTTTTTTTTGAGGGCTACTTTGGCACTATTCTTTACACTGGTATGATATGGTTATTTCAACATGATTACATGAGAGTCTATAAAATGTATATTGTAAGCTTCTTTGCACTTTTTACCAGGTGACTTTCGGTACACTCCATCAATGCTGCGTGAGCCGTGTCTAAGGAATAATACTACTATTGATGTGCTTTATTTGGACAATACTAACTGTGACCCCACACGTTCAATTCCTACTCGTCATCGTGCCTGTCAGCAGATGAAGGAGATCATACGAAGTCATCCAAACTACACTGTGGTTATTGGTGAGAGTCACTCTTTATATTCATTGCACATACTGCATTTTTCATATATTTGATTAATTCATTAATTAAGAGCCCAAATAAGAAGTAAGCTGACAAACATAGGACATACATGACCTAGGATTATTTCTAATATTCATATTTTAAAAGTAAAATATGGCAATTCATAAAATACCTGACATGACTTCATATGTTACTATAATTACTAAGCTCTTTTGATGAAAATTACAGTTGTGTTCAAAATATTAGCACTGTTTTTTAAATTAAAAGAAAAATGTGTATACAGTACAAAATGAGGGAAAAAATCCAGAAAATCATAATTTACACACAAACAAGCAAGATTTCTGGCTCTCACAGACCTGTAACTCTTCTGTCCTCCACTTTTTACGTGTATTAATTGCACTTGTTTGACCTTGTTATCTGTATAAATGGCACATGTGCACACCCTAAACTCAAGTCAGACTCCAAACTCAACCATGGCCAAGACCAAAGAGCTGTCAAATGACACCAGGAAGAAAATTAGAAAATAGACCGGAATAGGCTGGAAAGAGTAAATCTACAATAGACAAGCAGGTTGGTGAATAAATCAACTATAGGAGCAATCATAAGAAAATGAAAGACATAAAAGACCGTTGATCTTTGTCGATCTGGGGCCCCAAGATCTCATCCCGTGGGGTCAAAATTATCCTGAGATCGGGGAGCCCAGAACTACACGGAGGGACCTGATGAATGCTGGGACCAAAATAAAAAGGCTACCATCAGCCTCAAATCTTGCAGTGCCATGCGTCGTAGTTGAAGTGTACCTATAATGAGTTAAAAAAAAATAAGTGTCTGCATTTTGACTCAAAATATGTATCAGATTTTTTAGGATTTAACATTGCTGTGAATCAATAATTTCATATTTAGTTCAGTATAACTGCAGTTTTTTAAAATCTGCTTCACATCTGTGTTACATATAGTCAACCAACTTCAGACATGTGTCAGCTGGTATTCCGGCTCTGGATGCTTTGACTATATCCCACAATTCATTGTCATTTCTTGGTTTTGCCTCAGAAAACACCTTTTGATATCAGCCCACAAGTTTACTATCGGGTTATAGGCCGTGGATTGGGCTGGCCACACAGTATTCAGGTTTTTATCTTTGAGGTAGAATATTATGTTTTTGTAATGTATAAAATATGACCATAATATTTTTATACATACAGGAATATATTCTCTGGGCAAAGAGTCTCTGCTTGTACAATTAGCGCTTGAGTTTAAGACCTGGGTGGAGGTAGATGTGGAGCGTTTGGAGACCCTACGGGTCCTGGAGCTACCCGATGTGTTCAGCACAGAGCCAGGCTCAGGGCGTCTCCGTGCCGTTGCTCAGTCTGAGGTCACTGCCTCCAACTTGCTTGCCTGGAATAAAGAGCAGCCTACAATTGCCATACTGCCTACCAGCCGTCCAGTTGTTTCCTGCCACCCTAACGTCTATGTCGTGCCCTACTCTGACCACTCCTCCTACCAAGAGTTGGAAGATTTTGTTTCAGCTTTGCGGCCCATCTCACTGGTACCTATTGTGGGTAGCTGCATGCCGAACTTCTCTCTTCTGTGCCAACGCAGGAAGCGACATGAGGTAGTGGTACCGGAGTCAGTACAGCACTACATGAGCTCTAATGCTAATGGTCAACCATTTACATTTAGAAGAAATATTCTTCATCATTCTTTTCACAAAGTTCCTCGAGGGGTTGTGTTCGAATCACCTGTAAAGAAACCCAGACTCTCTAGTCATAGTGATGAAGATTCTGATGCAATATTGTCAGAGGATCATGTAGCAGAAGTGGATTTTGAACAGGATGGTGACTCTGATTGCATTCTGTTAGATATAAGCACAGACCTTACACATGATGTTAACACTCAACACCCTAAGAGTCGAAATCTGATTCAGGTCACATCAGAAGATGCAGTTACGATTGATTCCGTCATTACCCTTGAAGGATCAAAGTTACCTCATACTAATAGCACAAGCAAAACCATAGATGGAGATCCTGCTCTGACCTATGATAAAATCCCCAGAAAGAAGGGTGCCCAAATGGCAAACATTAAGTCTTATGTGATGTCTTCATCAGTGGACAGAATCATTCACCATGACAGCAGATGTGTAATGGCTTCACCATTATCACAATCTAAAACACATCCTGAAGCATCAAATGTATTTAATACAGATGAAAGAGAGGAGACGGAGCTGTGGCTGCTCGAAAATTTCACTATTCCTGTAGAAGAACTTGAATGTCCATACGGAGCCATTCATAGTCTACATAAGATGTATCCACTCTCACCTCTTAATATGCCAAAAGCTAAGGTTGATCCATTTGAAGCTGCAATAAGGAGATTAAAACACAAATAGCTATAACTACAGGACAACGTACAGTACATACATTCATCATTGCTACAAGTAAAGGACAAATGGTGCACTTTTCATATCTAAATTACTACTTGATAATTCTCTGTATTTGAATGGCATGTACATACATTCTGGCGATCAAATATACCCAGTGTTTGTCTTATGCATTTCAGAAAATTATGGTGGCAGAACTTTATATCAATTATTTTGACGCAGTGTTAAAGAATTATCCATCTTCTCTGATGTGCTCAGTAGTATTCATTATACTGTGATTTTGCTTATTGTTGAACTTTAGACCATGTTCTTTGATACTGATACATCATGTTTTGATTGGGTTTTTATTGTGCGTCACACGTAAACCATTGTGGGTTATGTTATTGCGGCCAAATATGTGTTAACTGATATTTTTAACAGTACAGAAACCATTTGCAGTAAAGTGTCATGAAGACGAATAAGTATGCATTTACCATGTTATGTTAATCGTATACAAATATTGTATATAAGAAGTTGTACAGAATGTTTATGCACAAAACCTTGATTAGCAGTGAAATAAATGGTCAGTATGTTCAAAGTATTATGTTTTTGCTTTTGTGTGTGTGATCCATTTGCCACTATGCTTGTACACAGTGGAATTTTGTCATCCGCATTTATGTTATATAATATATAATGATAACGCCATTTACCTTGGACTGGCACTAGAAATAGTTCTCGCTAATGGCTTGTTTAACATGCATATACGTATTTTGATATATCATAACATTACATCGGGGACGGCTATCTCCAATTCACACCGCATGTCTCATAAAAGATCATTTACATTGGTGAACATACAGAAGAGCAGAGTTGGAAGAATGTAGGAGGAGAGTAGACAACTGAAGTATGCAGGGGCCAGAGCATGAAAAGTTAGCAGCAGGCAGTACTGCAAGCAGTAATAATCAGAGCATCCAGAGGAAACCTGGTTTACAGTGTTACTTGAAAGTTTGTGAATCCTTTTGAAGTTTCTAATTTTCTGCATACGTATGACCTTAAACAACATCAGATGATTAAGCTGTTCCTTAATCTACTTGTCCAGCTGCAGAGGCACCTGATGAATCTGCCAAAGGGCAAGGAAGTCAAACGACTATTAGCTGAGTGGGTGGAGTCCTTAATGCTCGCAGACAGCATTTATTTGGGATGTTCTCAACTGCTGGAAGGGGGGAGTCCCTACCATGTGTGATGAAACTGGGTGTGTCATGTTATGGAATGGTAAAAAAATATAAGGTAATGCATGGTAACTAAAGATAATTTCTTTTAGGAACAAATGAGTACCAGACAAATGCTTTCTAAGCGTCTGGTAGTCATATGCTCATTCTTAAATGCTAAATGCTGTCACCATGATCATGAATCTATACTAAAAACACAATTACTAACATGACTGCAAGGTAAACAACTGTGCATTTAACTAATACCCTAATACAATGGTGATGGCATGTGGTGCAGTGGATAACACAGCAAGACATTCCCGGGTGAGGCAAACTGGGTCTTTTTCTATATGGAGATTGCATGTTCTCCCTTGGCGGCACTGTGGCACAGCTGTTGCCTTGGAGCAAGAAGGGTGCCCTGTCAAGGATTGTTCCTGGCCTTGTGCCTAGAGTTGCCAGTGGGTTAGGAGGAAGATAACTAATGAAGGAATGAATTTGTCTGAATCGTAGACCATGTCTGCCCCTTTTAAATACCAATCTAAATACATAGCTTTAGATTCAGTAGCAAAAATGTTCAGACATGACCAGTCTCTGACACATCTTTCAAAAAGCAAATGCAATTCATAGGCTTTTTCAGTATGAGGAGGTAACTGAAAACACCAGAAAGTTATCGTGATGAGCTGGTGAGGAAAGCCAGCCCTGACATGGGTCTGAAGTTGGACAGTATATATCCAGTAGGTGCGAGGTAGGTGAGTGAGAAAATTAAAGCAATCTTGGACAAACCTCAACAAGGATCTGTGGCATCTGGGCAGTTCATTCAGCCATAGACTCATTCAAACAAATTGTAAACCAGAAGACTGATAATCAAAATCTCTATTTTTCTGACCAGAAAAATCATCATATAACTTATTGGGAACTTTTATCCCACTTTCACTTACACCGGATTTACACTATACACTGTCATTTATTAATACATTCTCACCTGAAAGTACATGTAGTGTACTACTGCTACACTACTGGTAATATCAGCAGACAGTTATTATTATTCTTATAAATAATACTATTAGTTGAATGTGTATGTGTGTATGTATGTATGTATGTATGTACAGACTTATTCTAAAATATTATAATATCATTGAAAAGTTCATTAATTTCCATAATTCCATTCAAAAGGTTAAACTCTTATAGATTATAGATTCAGGGCCCACAATTTAAAGGATTACAAGTATATATTTGTTTATTTTTACATAATTTGAGCTTCCAGCTCATATAAACCTCAAACACAGGTAATTAGCCCAAACTATGTAGTGGAAGGACAAAATGTAAAAAAATTTAAAAATTAAATATTGAAGATTGAAGAATCTGGCAGAGATACGGAAAGTGTGTACTTCTATCCCCACAATGCCAAACTCCTCCAAGTCAAACTGCAGATGAGTATTGCCTTCATACACGTATTCTATCTAGCTAATTATACAGGGTTTCCACGGGGTCTTAAAAATCAATAAATGTATTTAGCAAAATAAAAAAGGCCTTAAATTACTTTATACAAGAATTCATTTTTATTTATTTTTTGGCTTTTTCCTGCCACCAGAGGTCGCCACAGCGAGTCACTCCAACAATAATATATACTATATATTTACAAATATTTCCAGAATCTATATATAATATATATATATATTTGAAGAACACTTAAAAATAAGGAACAAATCTGTGCTGGTGGGGACATTTGGGAAGATTAAACACTAACAGTTATCTTAATCCTCTAGTACAAATCATTGAGTTACATACTGTATGATTCTGTGTATCACTTCTTTGTTTAATTTTTAATTGAGCATCAAAAATAGAAAACAAAAATGTTATTTAATTGTGAATCGGGGCGGCACAGTGGAGCAGTGAGTAGTGTTGTTGCCTCACGGCAAAAAGGACCCTAGCTCAATCTCCGGGTGGGACAACTCTAGAAATCTCTTTGTGGAGTTTGTATGTTCTCCCCTTGTTTGTTTGGGTTTTCTCCAGGTGCTCTAGTTTTCGCCTGCATTTCCCAAACATGCGCATTAGGTTAATTGGTGTGTATAAAGTGGCCCTTAGTGTGTGAACGTGTGTGTGACTGCATGTGTGCCCTATGATGGATTGGTGCCATGTTTAGGGTTGTTCCTGCCATTGCGCCCAGAGTTGCCAGGTGGGCTCTGGCTGACCCATGATCCTGTGTGTATTAAGCAGAAGAAAATGAATGAGGAAATGATTTTGAATTTGATATAAACTAAAACTAAATAGGCTGTTTTTTATTATTTAAATTTTAGACTCAAAAATACAATGTGATGTGGTAACCCATACTTTAGAAAAAGTAACACCCAATGTTCATGGTAATAATCTGGTGAGAAAAGCCAGCTCTGACATGGGTTTGGAGTTGGACAATGTGGAGACTGTGGGTGAAGAAAATTAAAGCAATCTTGGCCAATCTCTCTCACCTTCTCAACAAGGAACTGTTTTTTTATTTTTTTTCTAATTGTGCATTTTATAAAGTGGTAAACCGTTCTTCCAAGCCACTATTATTGATTTATGACGGAGACTGCAGACCTGTGGAAGTTTGAACAGGGGCTGGAATTGACCCCCAGGTTGGACTGTGAACATGCCTGCTCTAAGTGGAAAGAAAAAACAGCTACATTATATGATGTGGAGTTGCCCCATATTTTGAGAACACACTGACTTCTGCAGTTTGCTGGACCATTTGTTCCCATGTTCGATGAGAGGTTAAATCCATCCAATAAGCATGTTCTTTTCCGATTTTGGTAGGCAAGTTGAGTCCATGTACTGTATGTTTATGGAATTTAAAGGGCAATAAATACATTTAACTTAGACTTGCTGATACCTGCAGAAAAACTGTTATATCTCGATCACTTCTCAAACTTAAACTGCAAACTTATGATTATTTTCATTTGTACATGATTATATGAGAGTCTATAAAATGTATATTGTAAGCTTTTTTGTACTTTTTAACAGGTGACTTTCGGTACACTCCATCAATGCTGCGTGAGCCGTGTCTGAGGAATAATACTACTATTGATGTGCTTTATCTGGACAATACTAACTGTGACCCCACACATTCAATTCCTACTCGTCATCGTGCCTGTCAGCAGATGAAGGAGATCATATGAAGTCATCCAAACTACACTGTGATTATTGGTGAGTCACTCTTTATATTCATTGCACATGCTGCATTTTTATATCTTTTATTTATTCATTAATTAAGAGCTGAGAAGAGAAGGAGTAAGATGACTAAGATGCTAATATAAAAATTCAGTATCTTATTCTGTTTGTGCTGGTATAAATTCTGCCAAGCAGCTAGAAGAGGTTTTTGCTCAAGCCCAAATCCTCAGGATTGACACCTCAACTTTAAGAAATTATCAATATCATTCTTAATAACAGGACTAAAATGCTTTTATTTTGTTATATTTCTCTAAAATACCGATCTCTTATAAATATTACACTTCGGTTTAAATTGAACAGTGTTTTTCAAAAACAAGTACATTTATAAATGAACAGGAACTCCTTAGTTTTCCAACAGGATATAATAGCATCCCTGTCTAAAATTACTATTTATATTGTAAATGACTGATAAATATATAACTAAAATTACAAAGGTACTCTGGTGAAAATTACAGTCACAATGATACAATAATGCTACTACAATAATAGCAGAGTTTTTAAGCACAACTAAATATTTTTTTATTTTCATGCACTGGGAACATTGCACACTGTTTTCTAAATCAAAAGAATAAATGTATATAATCTAATTAATAAAAGTTAATTATGGGCTGTTGAAAAAACTTAAGTGTCTGCATTTGACTTTATCTTTATTTAATTTATCATTCTTGTGAATCTCTAACCTAATATTTGTATGACCACAGTTATTTTTTAAAACTGCTTCACATCTGAGTCACATAGTCAACCAACTTCTGTCAACTTAGTATTCCAGCTTAGGAAGCTTTGACTACATTCCACAGTTCAGTTGCATGTATTGTTTTTGCCTCAGAAACGCCATCGTTGATGTCAGCCCACAAGTTTGCTCTCGGATTAAGGGAATTGTTGGACAGGATCCAAGATTTTGCTTGTCATTGTCTTGTTTAAATACCCATTTCAAGGACATTTCTTCTTCGGTGTAGGGCAACATCACCTCTTCAAAATGAAAAAGTGCAAGTTATCATTTGCCCAAGGCCACATCAGCCATTACTTGGGGGTACTGGGAATCGAACCGGATACCTTCCGTTTTAAGGCTGGTTCCTTAACTATCAGCCTATGATGTTTTCTTTGGCAAACTGTATCTACTTCAGTACATGTCTTTTTTTTTTACTTTGATTTTCCAAGAGATTTCTAAAAAGAAAGACATATCATTATAGTTAATGTAAAAATATAAGGAGTAATTGAGTAAAGTACGGTATAAAGAGAGCACTTTCTGATAGAAGAGGAAGGCAGAAGTGAATAGAGAGAAAAATCGGGAGGAAAAAACCCCCCTATTGAGCATAAAGGAAAGATATTGCAAAATTGAAAGAGAACTTGACTTACAAACCCAACCCATATAATCCTGTAAGACTGAGCACAGGGAACTCAGGGACTAAGAGCATTACACTCAGATGCCGGAAAGCTCCAGCATTCAATGAAACATAACAATTCAACAAGGAAAAGGGAAAACACCCCAAAAAAACATATAGTTACATACAGGGGTTAGACAATGAAACTGAAACACCTGTCATTTTAGTGTGG
>JAOUQT010000028.1:3050375-3064834 GCA_025769995.1 Xyliphius kryptos | reverse complement strand
AGACCTTGGTGTGATTATTGATTCTAGACATATTTATTTCAATCTTATGTAGATAACACCCCCTAGATAGCATTATTTCATCTCAGGAACATTGCTAAGATCATAATTATGCTGGCACTGAATGATACAGAAAAAATTGTCCATTCTTTTGTTACCTCTAGGTTGGATTATTGTAATGCCCTGTTGTCTGGTTGTTCCGGTAGGTATAAAAAACTGTGGTTAGTTCAGAATACAGCGGCGAGAATCTTTACTAGGACCCGAAAATATGAACATGTCACCCCTGTCTTATCCAATCTGCACTGCCTACCAGTCAAATTTTGTATTGCCTATAAAATATTTTTGCTTGCTTATAAAGCAGTAAACGATCTCGCACCACGATCTAGTTACTTGTAATCCAATACACCCACTTCAATCAAAAGGTGCAGGCTATTTGCTCATACCTCATATTATGAGGGCTACAGTAAGGAGCAGAACATTCTCTTGTAGAGCCCCACATCTATGGTATAGTCTACCAATAGTCTACCAGTTAGTGTTTGGGACTCAGACACAATCTCAGTCTTCAGGTCTAGGCTGAAAACTTATTTATTTAGTGAAGCATATCCTTCATAGTCCCCTATAGGTCAGTGCTTAGAGCTGGCGGGTTCATGGTCATAGAGTGTTTTGGTAGACTTGGATGTTGGGATAATATCGCCTGGCTACTCTCACCAGATCACTTAGGTTTGTTGATGGTGGAGTGGCTGGCTGCTTTATGTTCAGGAATCCCTCATGTCTGTGTCACTTTCTGTTTCTACTCTGTAGTTAGCACTAATCTGCCGGGCTTTCTTCTTGTTCTCCGCACAACTTGTGATTGGATTGACTACTAATATCATTGATTTTCTTTAGTAAAAACAGATTAGAACAGTTTCTATGGTAAGGGTTAGGGTTGTTTTATTATTATTATTATTATTATTATTATTGAAATTATGTTTTTTAATCATATTAAAAATTTACAATTCCCTTTTTTGTGGGTCCCCATTGATCAAGGCCCCTTGAACTGCGTGCCCCTTTGTCAGTGACTACATCTCTTTGACCGTTATACACTCCAAATCAGAAATCTTTGGCACACACAATATGTAAGCCAGACTGTACAATAGAATGCGATTTAAATGCATTTCTCATTACAGAACATCTGCAGAGATACTATAGTTACCCAACTTCAATTCACTAATTGTAAAGCCAGTTCATCTTTCACTCTGACCTAGCATAATGGTTTGACAACAGGTTCTCATCAGACATCTCTAAGACACAAAAAGTAAAGGAAAGAGAGTTAATTGTGTTTGTTCCTTTCTCTTTATTCTCTTACTCCTTAAGGAATAAAGACTAGAGACTGCTATAAGGTTGACACTGAACAGGAAGTTCACACTACAGTGGTTTGAGAACAATGCATAATAATGAACACTGCCATTTGCAAAAAAAAGATAATGCTAATGTATTTTGCTTTTCAAAAGTAGAACTACTGTATATTTCTCAACACTTCCATAGATTTCGAACATTCTTTAGGAGTTTCATTTGAAACCATAAATGAAGGTTAAAATAACATCAAGAAGTATATGTTGTGTTTATCCTGGCATTTCGATGAAAGATTTGTTTACACTAAACAGCTGGCACAACAAGAGCGAGAAAGAGGTTATATTTGAAAGATAGTGGTGTGTATTTACTCCCGACCAAGATCTAAGTGATGATTGTGCCTGTGAAAAAACAGTAGATAAATCTAAGAACATGATTTGTTGACAGTGGTGTAGGCTGTTTGCTTTATGTCTCAGGGCTCCCTCCTGTATATATTACCTTCTAGACCTCCCTTTTAGTGTCAAGTAGTGTTGCCCAACTCTCTGTTGTCTTTAACTACTATATGACAATGATCAAACCTAAATATATTTCTTTTCTCTATGTATCATCCTAATATCTGCAGAGATACAAATGTGGAGCCTGACTTCATCTCCTGAACCTGCCTAATCAACCCTGATGTAGCTCTTACTACAGGCTATTTCAATCCCTTATCACCTGCTATTGACACTAGTTCCTGTCAAGGTTCTTACCTCCTATTATCTTGGGAGGTTTTTTTTCCTTGCCACTGTCCCCCCGGCTTTCTTATTAGGAATAAACATAAATATTATATAAAATTCATGGTTATATATTTAACTTCAGTTCTGTAAAGCTGCTTTATGACAACTGTAAAATGTGCAATAGAAATACAATTAAAACATTATTAAATTGCTAACATTAAAATGATAGGTTAGTATTTAAATTTATTATCTGTAATTTTCCCCTTATTATTGGACACAAATACAGGATTTTTTTTCTTTACTAATGTTACAACTTTTTTATTCATTTTAAGGTATTTATATTCCAAACAAAAACCATGCAAATGACAACGGTAATGTTTTACGCTCAGATTTACATTGGAAAACTGTTAAACATGCATATTGACCAAGATCTAGTGCAATTAAAATAAAAGAAAAACACAGAAAAGAAAACTAAATGTAAAACGACGAGCTAGCACATGCTGAAGAATTGCACTGGATGGACCACTCATTGTAGTGCTGCACATTTATGATGTCCATAAGGCTGCGATTCATTTCGGGATATTTTAGTTGCAGCATGAACATCTCATTGAGCAAGAATTGGCACTTGATGTCTAGCACCATGATATACATTGTATATAAATTTATGGGGCACAGTTTGTAAAGTGGCACACTTTTAAAATAACAGCAGGGTTTTTGTGAAATTTAGTATTAACAGTAATTTTTTGTTCAACATTTAGCACTGCCAATCTTAAAGTGGCAAGCATATATTAATGCATCTAAATGCTTAACCTACAAATTATTACTAAATATTTTAATTAAAGGTTAAATATAAATCTACACAAAATGTAAAATAAATAATATGTATTTAGATGTTAAATATTTTATTTAAATGATAAATATAAATAAAACCATAAATATTTTATCTAAATCCAAATGGTAAATTTAATTATTAAATTTAAATCTAAATCTTAAACATAACACTTAGATATTTAATATATATGTATGATTTAAATATTTCAATTAAAAATGATGTTCTCAGTTGAGCTAAATAGTTAGCCAATATGCAAATTAACAGTGCTGTGCATGGGAAGTACCATAATAAAATTAGATTCTATAGTCCGTTTTTTCCATGCGAAAGACTGCTATTGTTAAATGCCACTAAAACACTGACTTTTTTTTGAATGGCGTGCCATATATATATATATATATATATATAAACAATATATAATTCGTTTTCCTTGTAGGAGACGTCTGTGAATAAGCTAGTATCTTGTCAGGAAAGAAATGATTGCTCTTGTTTGAAATTGATTCCAGAGTTGTCCAGCATGTGAATTTAAGTTAGAAATCATTTACACCAACCAAGAACTCATTAACATCAAAATACAGCAAAGATGACAACTAAAGATAACCAGAGGATTAAATTTAAAACAAGCAAATGTGTACCCAACAACCCACTGCTAAGACTAACGATTAATCCATGATAAATGTTTACAAAAATAATGTCCTTGACTGCTTAGCATCAGTTGGCAAATACTACCCATGCTCAGTACGACTGAACTATTACAAAACTCAGGTGTTAAAAACTCCTCTTAAATAAATGTACCATTTTTAATAAAACACAGATTCTGGATTTAGCCTAATTTCCAGGACTAGGCTAAATAAAAAGTAACAACATAAAGCTATTAAACATGCATATTTCTATTGAACATGTATAAGCCATCAGTTATTGCACCCAATTTAGCAAAATAATGTATCACAAAAGAAGGGGAAAAAATCTGGTTTCGATTAGATCACGTTGTGAAATGCACAGGTCATTCTATCGAACACAACTAATGGCATCACATAAAATAAGATAAACTATATGAAGCCAGCTTTATACATGACTGGAAAATTGTCATCATTCATCTTTACTAATGCTGTAGTTCAAGAAACTCAGCTTCTTTTCAATCTTACAGTCAGAGTCTGAGTTATTATTTAGAATGAAAATGCATAAAATTTGGGTCAAAATTGCAGCATTTTTGGGGATGCACTTCAGAATATGGCAGTGAATGCAATCAAGCCCTGCTGTAAGTCTCAGAAGAAACTATTCTAATTTAGCTCTGTATATTTATCTAAATGTATCTATATATTGGCTGTATAACTATAAAACAAGAGTATTAGCATTTATTACACATTTTACTAGTCACTTTAACCTTGGCATTTGTGCATCGTTGGACCTGCAAGATATTGCTAGTGTGAACTACAGTTGTGCCTCCTGAAGCTAATACTTCAAACAGTAATGTTAGGTATTTATGTTGCTTTACAGATTTTAGGCCATTTAAATGTTCTTGTGCTTTCATACACTTGATCTTATAAGTTTTGAAAAACCTTTGACACCTGAATAAATTCCATATTTTCTCAAAATTGTAACATAAGTCTGCACTAAAATATCACCTTGGAAATAATCTCATGATCAAACAAAACCTTTCCAAAATGTATCCAAATGGACAAAATTTGAGAATTTCTTATATTGCAATCGTATCTGGGGCATTTTTACTGCAACCCTAATTACTGCTAACACTATTAGTTGTATAATATATTGGCATACATTTAAAAATCCTATAGTTAGTTGGAACTTAGTCCTAATACAATAACAAACCGATTCTGATGGTGCTCTTATGTTCAAACAAAAATACTAAGAAAATGCATTTGCCTCTGGAGATAAAATTATTTTACACATGCAGACTCTTAAGTTTATAATTCTCAAAATTGCAGAACAAGCTTTAAATTCAGAAAACACACTATGCTTAAAGTGTATCCAGGTCTTCTCACTGTATTGACATATTTTTGACACTCATCAATTTTAATATTCAAAAGAGTTTTTGTTACTAAAACAAATTAGATAAAGTCAAAAGTACCATATCACTGGTTGTTGTCCAGACTCCGATGGAGTGTATCCATACCCTGTTGCCATTGCTTGTGTATTTGTGCTGTACAGCATGTCTACCTGTAGAGAGACTCCTGGACTGGTTGTAAAAGATCCACATGTGGAGAAGGAAGCCTGTGTCATGACCAGATTTCACTGGCCTGAGCTAAGCCTGTGTATACTCAAATATTGGAGTTTGGGCTAAGCACAGCAGGGATACAGTCTTGCGGAGTCTGGATGGGTTTGATACCTCTTGATTTCATGTAAGAGATTAACTGATCAGGTATCTCCGCCAGGACATCTTTGGCTAGACGCGCCATGCTGAGAACATGATTCCCTGTCCGGTCCATGTAGTCCCGGATTGGCACAAACTATTGTGAAACAGTAGAAAATTAAATGCACTAGGTTCCCAAAGACCAGAATTCAAATTAATAAGGGAAATACTGTCAGATTTTAGTTTTAAAAATCTCTTGAGCTATTTAAGATCAATATGGGTAACAAAACTTGGTAGATAAAGCATATGAGCACTTTTACTTGTCACTTGTATACAGATTGTAACTATACTTGTAGTCAAATGCACCGCTTGTCAGCTAGGCTGAAACTTATCAATACTTATTTACAGTATTTTTACACAAATATCTATTTATGTAGGGGTAATCATGCACATTAGCAGTAAACAATTATTAATTGTTATTAATTAGAATCTAGATGAGCAAAACTACCTGAACAATGTCTCTTTCTGCCAACTTCCCTCTTGAGGATATTCTGATGTCATCACCATCCAATTCAACCATTGCTGAAATGATAGGTTTGTGTCAGAATATTGCCATGTCAACGTTTTCCAAAATAAAAAAAAGTCTTCTGAATGTAATAAATATCAGCACTGACGGCAGATGGTATGCCATGCTCATTACATTCAACAGCTGTGCACATCCAGCAGGTTAGCATCTGCTTATTAGACAAAATCTGCAACACTCCACAATTATTGGATGTCTAACTACAATTGCTACAATTATGGAAGCATGGTTGCAAGATTTAGTTTTAGCTTGGAGTATTAATCATTTATAAATACTGAATGAAGTGACAGATTTATTCATTCTTACCATCAAACTCAGCCTGGCCAACTCCAACAATTATGATGGACATAGGGAGTTTAGCAGCCTGTAAAAGAAAAGAAATGAAGAGTGACTGATGGGTGGAAGGTAACAAACTGTCATTTAACAGCTCCATAAATGGTAAACAATAATAATAATATTTTATGAGATAATATATTTAATTTTAAGACACTGTTACATTCTAAGACCTTCAAACCCATATTTGTTTTTGCCCTGTCATACAGTATGTAAATATATAAAAAAAAGAGATAAAAGAAACCAATGACATTTTTTAATGACATTTTTTAAATTCTAATAAATGTATATAGCTGTCTTCAAACTATCCACGTATCCAGTATTGTGTAGACAACTGACTCTTTACTCCACTTTAGATTATTGATTCATTTTCTCCTGCTTTTTGGTTGTTTTTTAAAATATACTGCAATTGCTTTGTCAAAACCCATTGTGGACTGAGTTCTTTCAAGTTACTCTGCTGTATCAATGGAAGCAGCAGAAAAGGGTGTGCTCTGTAAAGCTCTGATGCGGCTTTCATAGAACTGGAGGAGCTATGGCAAATATTTCAGGAAATAGTGACCTCTGCAGGAGAGAGCCAGTACTATGATAGGCTTTCAGTTCTCCATCTGTGTATAGTAGGTTAAAGTGGCAAACCAGATTGCAAAGGTTTTTCCTCCCATAAAACTGGTACAGCCTGCAGGAGGGGCTTATAGACCAGAAATATGTTGATATGCTGATTAATCAACGGCCAAAGTGTGGCAGTGAAAGTTCAAGAAAGTTGAAGCTTGAATTCTGTGAAAACCAAATGACTTATTCAGCACAGTCATTATGTTGGATGACCAACTTGACTACACCACCACACCTGCAGATGCTCATCTGGAGCCCACAGAACCTATGAATTTCGATCCATATCAGACAAGTGTAGAGGAAAAGAAGAGATGCTGCCAGCTTAGGTTGTATTTCTACTGCAGTGACAACACCAGTGCCTAATGTGACTCAGACGTAGAGGAGGGTGGTCCTATAGTGGAAGGTACATTAACACAGCACCCCTCCCATTAAAATGCAGGTTGGAATCCTGAGAATAAGATAACTTTCTTCCTCCCGTTGTCCCGATGTTAGCCCCCATCCTGCATGAGGTGTTCAGCTACCGTATTACCTATACACCGAACATTTGATATTTGCTATTGAGTTATTCTCTGTTTTTACTTCAACCCACAATAAAATTAATTGCCTTTTTCTCACTGAAACGATTGCTATGGAGGTATACCTCCAGAAGTAATTGAAGGCTCCTTTCATTTAGATTATAACATCCACATGCTGCATCTTTAGCATTGTTTTTTTTTTTTGAAAAAGGAGGTAGTCTCTAACCTTGCATTGACTATCAAAGTCTGAATATCTAAATCTGCAGCCCTGGAAAAACTTAGTGAGGCTGAGAGATTGGATCTTTTCATCTACCTCCTTACTAAGGAGAAAATGTGATGACAGTCCTTTATCATCTCATCTTAGCTATTATGAATACCTTATAATGTCTTATGTGTATTATAGAACCTTATTAATGAATTAGAGATAAGTTTGTCATGGCATACTTTGCATCATAAAAACTTGTCTAATGGCTGCTTCACATTTATTTTACTTTATTTTATGATTGTCCAATCTTTCTTTATCTACATAATATTTCAATATAATTAATTATTTGTTTATTTTATAGTACCAATGTAATTGTAGCGCCATTTTTATGTTAATCTTTCGCCTGCACAGTGTGAATGACAAACTGAATTAAAAATAATTATGTAGCATAATGCTTATCTGGTGTTATGTAGCAAACACTATCCATTATATTGAGTGACTTTATAATTGGACAGGTGGGCATTTTCAAATCTGCGTACGATTTTTCCTGTAAATTGCTTAATAAATAGTCCTAGTTATATTAAATTTATATATTAATATTAATTGCTGAAAATGTATTTTTTTATTTTTATAATATCTTCCGCCTTCATTGTTTTGAATCTTTTAAAAAATAATTGACCTCATAAGGTTTTTTTACTTTATAAAGCTACAAGATACTAAATAAAGTTGAAGAGAGGTTTACTTTCGATCTAGTCTATTTTTCTATATGTTAAATTCAGTATTTTAATTTTAATAAATCAATAAAAACAATCATTAGATAATTTTTAATTTAATTAACTGTGTAAATACTATGTAAATACTTTGCCCTTCTGTAAATACAAATTCAATTCAAATAAGCACCCATAGCATCTGCTTTGCTAACTTGCGTTAATTCTCTCTATCTGTGATTTTATCCAAATAAAAATAAATGAAATAAAATTCTGTGCAGGTTTCTCGTGTATCTATAAGGCTTCTTGTGATATACTTAATATTCCTACTCTTTGTATGACAAAATGAAAAAAGGGACCAAGCTTTAGTTTTTGCTTTAGTTTTAATAAAGTCTTCACCAATATCTTAACTTCATTCTTTGTAAACTAACTGCATAATTTTCTACCAAAAAAGCTTTTAAAATGTGATTTGTAATAAAAGCTTGACAATACAAATTAAACAGCATATGTTGGCTTGAAAATGTATTCAACCCCAGCCTGAATTTTATCTGGGCTTTGACCACTCTAGATTATTCACATTAAATGTATTTAGGTTCAATGTTAGCAGATAAAATGTATTTATTGTACTGCCCTGGTAAATATACTAGAGCGCAGTTTTCAAACTTGCAAACCAAATCTAACTCACCCTCCACTTTTATTTGGAATGTTAGAGCTTACAAATTACACTGCCTAGCCAAAAAAAGGTCATATATAATATTTCTTGGGACCACCTATAATTAATACTAAACCATGCATTTGCTGTCAGTTCAAAGTCAAAGTTTCTCAACTCAAGATTGCAAACAATTTAAATCTTTCACTATCTACATTTCATGTTATATGGATCCATGCTATAACCAGGATGTTTAGTATATTCAGGTAGTCAGTGTACCTCATTATTTGTTCATTATTCTGATCCTAGACCTGACTAACTGCAGCAGCCTCAGATCGTAGCACTGCCCCCACAAACTTGTAAGGTAATCACTAAGAATTATGGGTGCATCACTTCACCTGCCACTATTCTTACTCTGATGCGCCCATCACACTGGCACTGGGTAAATCTGGACTCATCAGACCACATTGCTCACAAAAACGGAGCTATTTTTTTCAGTTATCCTTACTTACAAGGTGTTTTCTTAAGACTGTTTACAGCTGTTTAGTCCCAGTCCCTTGAATTGCTTTCCTATTGTACATGTGGAAATACTATTATCTTCACTATTAATTATATCCCTGAGTCATAAAGAACTTTCATTTTTCCTAAATTTGATTTCACTAAACATTTAAGTGATTAGGAACATTACAGAATATTTTCGAACCACATTCCTTCCTCATAGATTATGTTTCCTTACTATCTTCCCACTTTTTAATAATGTGACAGTTATTAACCCGTAGTAGTTAGTAGTTAGTAGTTTCATAAATTCCTTATAGGTTTTCACCGCTTGATGCACGCCAATAATTTGACTTTTTTGAAAAACAAATCTTGACATCACTGTGCTACATCATACACGTGTTAAAGAAAATACTGATTCGGAAAAAAAGGTGAAAATATTTTGTAATTGGGAACCTGATGAAGAGTTTGTTCAAACATTCGTAAGCCACTGTATTATAACAGCACACACAAGGATAGATGTATTTAATCCATAGAAAAATTCATCTATAATTCACTGAAATGTAATATACTGTATGCAAGACATTGTTTAAATGTAGTACTACAACTATGAATAATAATAACATAACACAAACCTCATTTCCAGAAAGGTTTGGGCACTCTCTGAGAAGATGGCAAACATTTTAAATCTTGTTGCTGGCCCTAAACTTTGGAATGGGCTCCCACTGGAGCTGCGTACTTGTTCGTCTCTAGCATTGTTCAACGCCAGTCTTAAAACATCTTTTCCAGCTAGCATATGAGTGAGCAATTTTATTCTGATTTATTCTGTTTTACATTTTTATTGATTCATGTTTGTACATTTGTGTATTTTTATTCTATTTGTATTGAACAGTGTCCTTGAGTCTCCTGAAAGGCACTTTATAAATGTAATGTATGTATTATTATTATTATTATTATTATTATTATTATTATTTCACTATCTACAATTCATGATATATGGAGTCAGAGGAAAAATATCACTGTTGAATGTGCTTGATTATCAAATCCTCAAATCCTTGATTATGAAAGCCTCATGCTCCCATAATCACCTAACACACTCTGTTGCAGCATCAGGAATTGCAACCTGAAACTTCACTATTCAGTGAGAATTTATATTTGTAGTGTGTTACAAGAATACATTTCTACATGTGCATATATTTAACAGATATAATAAGTTCGAGATTAAACCCACTAATCATCTGTTTGTTTTACCAATTGTCTGTTAAATCAAGGTTCACATTAATAAATAAATATCAGGTATTAGCTTTAGTCTGAACATTTCTGGAAATGGGGTTTGTAATAAAGATAAGACTTTAAAATGTTTATGGTCATCAAGAACTATACCTTGAACACTATATTAAATACACAAAAAATATATTCAGTGTTTAACAAGATAATTTTTCATGATTATATATATATTTGTTTTATACAAAAATAAAAATAGCTTACAAGTTACAGGAAATATATTCTTTGTCAACTGTCTTCCAGATATTTTACAGTAGAAAACTGTAAAAACTGTAAGTACAGCATAACCAGTTTCAGGATGTAGGCCAGTCATTTGCAATATTTTGATTTGAAAAGACCATTGAAGAAGTCCTAGCATATATAACAGACAACTGCAAACATTTTTATAAAGGATTTAAACTGTGGAAAATTAACATTTAAAAGAGAAATTATATAAAACAAGTATATGAGATGTCATAAGAAAAGTGAGGAAGTTTTGATCATTTCCAGGATATATAAAATACTCACACTTAAACACACACATGACTGCATATATAATTATAATGTAATATAATTGTTACCGTAACTAATTAATGGTAACCCTACGTACCCTAAAGCTGTCTCTGTGAGATGTGGAACAATAAGAAAAAAATATATAAAAGAAAGAGAGCGAGAAAGATAGAGAGAGAGAGAGAGAGAGAGACAGAGAGAGAGACAGAGAAAGAGAGAGTGTTTCAGGATTTGTGCTGTAACAAATGAATTAGGGTGCAGTCACTGATTCTGTCACCTTGGACTGTCAGGCCAGGAAATCCTTCTGCATAATTTAACCAACAGCTGTGGAGAAGAGAACAGTTTCACACAGCAAGTGCCCAATTTAATTTACTCTAAATAAAAAGGACTGACTACAGAAAGGAAAAGAAGAAGAAGAAGAGAAAGCAGCAAAAAGACTCAGAATTTTGTATGTTCATGGTATAATCTACCTTAGTTAATGAACATTATAAGTGTATAAAGCTACATTATATACAGTATACATAAAACAGCTTCATCTCTTCTGGGAAGGCTGTCCACAAGGTTTAGGAGTTTTTCAGAAGCACATTTGTGAGGTCACACACTGATGTTAGACGAGAAGACCTGGCTCTCAGTCTCCGCTTTAATTCATACAATTCAAAGGTTAAGGTCAGGACTTTGTTCAAGCCAGTCAGGTTTATCCACAACAGACTCTCTCATTCATGTCTTTATGGACCTTGCTTTGGGCACTGGTGCACAGTCATGTTAGAAGTGGAAGGGGCAAGCTCCAAAATGTCGGGAGAATGGAATTGTCCACCCATTTAGATGGGTGAGCAAATACTTTTGGAAATATATTGTATATGCCATATAAATATAATACTTTAGATTTTTTTATTTTTTTTAATTACTCATAAAAAGTATATGAAAGAAAATTGCACGCAAGGGGTGAATAACTCATGTAGTTACGATTGTGAAGTCATAATACTTCTAAGAATAATTAAATGACTGAATACACTGGCTATAGTGTAAAATGAGCAATTACTGCACTTGATGATAATTATTGTGAAATTATAGTTGATTACTGTAAAGCTCTGCTAGAGCCTGTAATTGAAGTCCTTTCTTGGCTGTATGCTGAAGATCATTTTAAGGGAGTGCAATGGATTCAAAATAGTAATTACAAACTTTATTTGTACACCTTTTTTTCACATGATAAATATAATTATTTAAACAGGAACTTTCCTAATAAAGGATGCAACTGAAACTTGTACATTATTTGGATTTACCAAATGTTTACCAAACATGTTTTAAGCAAACACAAGGTGAGTCAAAAATGATCTGCAATCAAGTTTCAGAAAAGACAAATAATTGATCTTTTTAATATACTTTTTAATATACATTGTCCATGTGTCAATGTGTCGTGTGTACATGATTCTCCTTGATGAATACCTGATCTTGCCCCATCAGACTATGACCTGTTTCAGCCCCTGAAAAAAGACCTAGGTGAATGACAGTTTATGATTGTGGTAGAGTATAGAAGCTTGTAAACAGATGGCTAATCATTAACGAAAACCAAAGGGATTGTGATAATCAATTCTTCAGCCATAATTGTTTACTTTTCCTTGTATTTGTTTAAAACACATTATCTGTTAAATTCAAATAAATTACTTGTTTCAGTATAGTTATTGAAATCAAGTTTACTACCTAAAGTTCAAACATGCTCATTAAAGATGGAATTAAGTGAGAGGCGTATGACTGATGAATGTGAAGAGACAGAGCAGCAGACAAGATCTTAAAGGGAAGGTGTGGCTGTTCTAATGGTTTGACTAACAGTCGCAAATTCCCTTTAAATCCAGTCTGCTGGGAAAGTCATGGCAGGGTAGCTATCCTGGCAGAAGATCTTCCAAATGTGCCGTCATTGAGAGACTATAGTCCTTCCAAAGATGGTTTGTTAAATGCATTTTATTTACTGCAATAGACTTCAACACTGACAGTTTGGTATTCAAAGAAGAAGAAAAATGCAGACAGAGAACTTTGTAAAACAAACAGATATACTAATGTAATTAGGGAGATGCTCACATTGACGATGGCTTCTTTGGTCTGAGCCATGTCTGATATAACTCCATCTGTGATGATGAGGAGTACAAAGTACTGTGAGCCGTCTTCCACTACTGCTGCATATCTATTACACACATTACACATACACACACAAGAAAACATGCATCAGCATACTACAAAAATATAAAGCACTGTACCTAAACCTAATCTTCGAACAAATCTGAAAAACGTGAACAATTAAACATTAATAAATTGCATGCTTAACAAAATATCATGAAACAAGCCAATAAAATAATTGATTACCTGTTAATAATTTATAACCTGTTAAATTCATTTTGATCTTAAACTCCTGATTATTTTATCATCATCAAATTCTCTAATGTAGTTTGTAATTCAAATCAATTCATTCAGGTATCAAAACCATAATAAAATCTGGCTGCGGGTTAAACTCCATGATGTCATTACTAATGGCAATACTTGTCTTATCTACTTAAAATAAACCCAAGAAGCCAGGTTTTATACCCATGATGCCATTTATTCTTTAAGTTAAAAAACTGAAACGAATGCAACCCAGACAAAAATGTCAGGTTGTCTCATTAGTGTACAACAATGACCTTCAAAAAAATAGCTACTGGGCCCCATCAGCTCCCATGGGGTAATATCTTTTCTGTCGCGTCAATGACTGGCATATAATGACATGTTTAATTAAAAGTTAGAGGAGCGGATTAGGCAGTCTCTACAGCACACGCTCATTTTACTTAACTACAAGAGGCATTAATTTTCCATCAGTTGGCAGCAAACAACACGACGTGTCAAGCTCACTACTTGAATGGCACTTTAATTTCCTCTTCATTTGTGCCCTATGCACAAAATAAAGCTATTTCTTTTGATGATTTTTGGGGTGTTGAATCTGTAAATCAATGTAATTAATAATTTACTGCCTATTTAATCGATTATTGCATTTGAAAAATAAAGAATTTCTGTTACAAACCTGATTTCATGCCAAATATTGGCTCATTTTAAATTTCGTGACATCAACTCATCTTAAAAAAGGTGGTATGGGGCAATAAGAGCCTAGAAAAGTTAAAGGTACAAAAAAGGTACATCAAAAAAACACAATTGGCAATAGGTCATTAACATGACTGGGTATAAAAAGAGCATCTTGGAGTTGCAGCGGCTCTCAGAATTGGAATATCACCAATCCCCCTAGCTCTGCGGAGACAAATTGTGGAGTGATATTAGAAAGGAGTTTGACAGTGTAAAATTGCAAAGAGAACATATCATCATCTACAGTGCAAAATATCATCAAAAGATTAATAGAATCTGGAAGAATCTCTGTGCGTAAGGGTCAAGGCTGGA
>JAOUQT010000028.1:2991939-3002598 GCA_025769995.1 Xyliphius kryptos | reverse complement strand
CTTCTCTCCTTTTTATCTGGTTTCAGGTGTGATTTTTAAATTGCCCACACCTGTTCCTTATCACAGGTGAGTTTGAATGAGCATCACATGCTTGTAACAAAGTTATTTACCCTAAATTTTGAAAAGGTGTCAATAATTTTGTCCGGCCCATTTTTGGAGTTGTGTGTCAAATTTGCATTTTTTTTACTCTGTTTTCTGTGTTGTTTCAATACACAAAGGAAATAAACATGTGTATAACACACATGTGTAATTGCAATACTTTTCTGGGAGAAATACATTAATATAACAATAATAAATACTATTATATATATAAAATAACATACATGATTTCATAGCTAACAATAATATATAACATTTAGAATAAAAAAAAAATCAAAGTGAATGGGCAGTCGGAAGGAAATCGGGCAGGCGCAGGGTCGCAGACATCTCCCGGGTTCTCCGCCGTATTAAGTGTAGTTCATCCGAAAGAGTGGAAAAGAAAAAGGATAGAAAAGAGAAAAGGGAGTAAAGGGAGAATTGGAAAAAGAATAAAGAAAGTTAGACACAATCAACTATCTAATGATCAATCCAAACACAAGTTGTGCAGAGAGCAAGTAGAAACTCCTGCAGACTAGCACCTCAGCAGTGCCACAGGCTGATCGCCTTCATGCCACGCCGCATTGATTAGATTAGATTCAACTTTGTCATTGTGCAGAGTACAGTACAGAGCCAATGAAATGCAGTTGTCCAGAAGTTCAAAATACATTATTATTACCATTATTATGATGCAGTAATTCCTGAAAAAGGAGCCAAGACCATGTACTGAGTGCATTTACTGTACATACTTTCCAGTAGGCCAAAAGATCTGCCTTAAAAATATTGTTTTTTAGTCTTAAGTGTTAACACATAGCCCTAATATCTATACACAAGTTTACATCCTTACAATAGCAAGCATTATTAACCAAACCACGCAGAGCAAATCCATGCAAACATGGGGAGAACATGCAAAATCCATACAAATTTAGGGTCCCACGTGCTGTGAGGCTAGAGCACTACCAATGTGCCATGCTTTAAAAAGTTGAGATGGGGGCAAGTTTGTTCTAGTGATGAGGTGAACATAAATAAATCATTGTGATGTCAGTTGATGTCAACATGTTACATTTAATCATGATTAGGTACAAAAACCTACACACAGTAATTCTGAGAAGCAAAGATGGGAATAGCATCTCCAGTTTGTCAACAAATGTGTGAAACAATTAATGACATATTTAAAGAAATATTGGAAGGGCTCGCTCAACAATGTCAGTCCTAAGTTTTATGATTTTATGATTAGAGAACAGGAACAGTTGTGATACAGCAGCCTTGGATCAGGGAGGGTTAAGGGCTTGCTCAAGGACCAAACAGTAGCAGCTTTGTAATGGTAGATCTTGAACCCCAACTTTGTTTAATGAATGTACAACAACCTCTCAAACATTCTAGATGCACTATAACAATATAACATTATCCAGACATCCAAAATATATAGAATATTCCATCTCATTTAATCATGCACAGAGCAGATTGCTTGTAAAATATAGAAATAAACCACTTTTAAGCAGAGTTGGCACCCTACTATTACACTCAAGAAGGAGGTATACACTTACACCAAAGCTTATTGTATTATTGATTAGTGTTTTAAACTACTTCGTCACCTTATACTGGTCATATTACCATTTAAAATTTATATCATGCGACACCTTTGTTGGCTAGAACACAAGAACAAGTACTGATGTCTCATCAGTTACTATTTGCTAATTCATCCCTGAAAGATTCGGCAGGATATCTGTGGAAATGAGAGCTTTTCCTATGCAGATTTTCTTTTTTTATTAGTTTTTGTAGCTAGTTACAGGGTTTTTGTTTTCACATCTTATCGGACAGATCTAAATTATCATCATCATGGAGAAAATGCTTTCAGCCACAGAGGCAGTCAAAATCTACCAGACAAATTATGTGAGAAATGCCAGAGCCATTGGTGTCATGTGGGCAGTTTTCACCATCTGCTTTACCATCATCACAGTAGTGGTGTTCATTCAGCCCTACTGGATTGGGGACAGTGTAAACACACCACAGTCTGGATACTTCGGGCTCTTCTACTACTGCATAGGCAACCCCATCACTTCAGAGCTTGTCTGCAAGGGCAGTGTGTTAGACTTTAACTCCATTCCATCTGGGGCATTTAAGACTGCAATGTTCTTTGTGGGAACTGCAATGCTGCTTAATGTGGCCACCATGGTCTCCTTTGGACTCTTCATATTCTGCAGCGCAGCCAGTGTCTACAAGATTTGCGCATGGATGCAAACCTCATCAGGTAATAATCACAGTGATTTGGAGCTCTATATAAAGTCTAAATATCAAACATTGTGATTGTTCTATAATAAAGACTGCTTATATTTTAGGTTAAGTCTGAGTAGTTGACATCACTAGTTTGTATAAAATTATTGTTCCATTTTAAAACAATTCTACCAGTGTTATATCTTCACATCCAGTTAACTATTTTTTTGATTGCAGTTCTAATCCTGCCATATTTCCTTGGCGATGGTTACAATATACAAGAAACATTTTTATCACTAAACAAATAGTGTGGAGATAATCAGAAAATTCAAGGGTCACCTTTGGTCATTATCATGACTCAAAACTTATGTTTATATAAAAAGGTATAAACAGGCAATTGTTCGCTTTGTTTGAGAGCATGGAAACAGTAAGTACAGGTAATTTTCCTACTTACCTTAGCCAGAAGTCCTAATGGAGGCAGATTATTTTAATCCTATTTATACAATATTTAATCTATAAGAGACACTTCTCAAGTTCATTAGAGGTAAAAAACAAAAACACTTCTAATGTTGTAATCTAACAGGCCTTTAGTCATAAAGCAAGTTTTCCTCTTCTTACTCACTTTACGATTTTTAAAAATTCCATATTTAATTTTATTAACATACATGGCATGGTACTAAGCGGATAATGATTTACCGATATAAGTCTTTTGTTGCTTGCACAGGAATGTTGTACTTTTATTTTAATACCATTAATTTAATAAATGAAGAGGTGAATGTAGATAAACAGTGGTGTTTGGAAGTTTGTGAATCCTTATAAATTGACTACTTTTCTGCATATGACCTACATTTTTTTATAAAAGTGATAGTCCTTAAAGTAGATGAAGATAACCCAGTTAAAGAAATTAGGCAAAAATATATTTGTTCTTTTTTTTAGCAAAAAATATACATTACAATTTCAATGTTACATATATGTTAGTGGCAAAAGTACAAACCCAATTACAAAAATAGTTGGGACTAAGAACAAATTGTAAATAAAAATGGAACGCAATGATGTGGAAATTTTAAAATTTCATATTTTATGCAGAATAGAACAGGGATGACATCAAATGTTTAAACTAAAAAAATGTATCATTTAAAGAGAAAAATTAGGTGATTTCTCATTTGGTGACAAAAACACATCTCAAAGAATTGGTAAAAGGCCATGTTTACCACTGTGACACATGCCCTTTCTCTTTACAACAGTATGTAAATGTCTGGGGACTAAGAAAACAAGTTGCTCAAGTAGCAGGATAGGAATTTAAAACCATTCTTGTATAATGTAGGATTCAAGTTGCTCAACTGTCTCAGGTCTTTTTTTGTGATATCCTCCATTTTATGATTGGCCAGACGTTTTGATGTCGAGTAATTTTAAAATGAGCCAATATTCTGAATGAAATTTCAAAATGTCTCACTTTCGACATTTGATATGTTGGCTATATTCTATTGTGAATAAAATATCAGTTTTTGACATTAGTAAATTATTGCATTCTATTTTTATTTACAGTTTGTTCTTTTCCCAAACTTGGAATCAAGTTTGTATATCAAATTTTGCATTCCATAAAATATTTTTCCAATAGATTTATGGCTTGTACCCGTGATCTTTATGAAACTGCAGACAAGCAACAATGTTCTTATTGGAGAGAAGTGGCTTTCCCCTTGCAAACCTGTTACACACCATTGTTGTGTTCTCTTGATGGTGATCATGTAGTGATCTTTGTTAATTGACCACTCCCAGGGTGCCCACTCACACCCAACTCTAATTTCACCTTCAAACTAACTGCTAATCCTAGAGGTTCACATACTTTTTCCACTCAAAAATATGCAATACTGGATCATTTCCCTCAATAAATAAATTACCAAATATCTTGCTGCAATCTACTTTTAGTATGTGTGAAAATCTGATGTTTTAAATCATATGCATGAATAAATCTTTATAAGGGTTCACAAATTTCAAGCACCACTGCAAAGTGAATAAGGTGGTTTTATGTACTATTAACAAATATGTGCTTAAAATATTTGCATTAGGTGCTGAAACAGGTGCCAGTAGGCATAGAAGCTTCATAAGGCCCAAATGAATGGCTGTGTGTATGTGACTCCTAATTTCATTACCAAATTTACAACTTTGATTTAATCCTACGTGACATTTTTCCGTTTACTGTGCTCTCCACTGTGTAGCTGCGCTATTGGTATTGGGCTGTATGATTTACCCTGATGGATGGGACTCTCCTGAAGTAAGACGAATGTGTGGCGAACGTACAAGTAAATACACACTGGGGAACTGCACAGTGCGCTGGGCCTACATTCTGGCACTCATCTGCATCTTGGACGCTCTCATGCTTGCACTTGTGGCCTTCATGCTGGGAAGCAGACAGGACAGCCTGCTGCCTGATGAATTCAAACTGCAGACAGAGGAAGGTAAGATGAATAAAATATTTAGGAAAAACTACTGGTGAATTCATTAACTCTATTCAGAGTGATTATTAAATGCAAACCAAAATTTTTTTGGACTACATAATTATCATATCTAAAGTTCAGTAATATAATAGAATACTAAAGAAATGTCACAAACTATATGAAACTTATACATGTACAATGTTTTGGCTTCAGAAACAATTCTTGTCATTTTTTTTACTGCAGGAAAAGCCTGAATCCAGATGTTGTTCCAACAACTCTAAAGGATTATTATAGGCTTCCCAAAGCCAGAGAGTATGACCCAACAAGGCAGGATTGGTGAAAACTAAAAAAAGTCTAAATAAAAAACATTACAAACTATTTATTTGCTCTTTGAGACACTTAATATTATATGCTGGTTTGACCGATTTTAAATAATTTTGCCATTAGGTCATGCAACACTGCTCAAGAAAATAAATGAAAAATACATTTATAAAAAAAAAAATAATAATCCAATTTTACCCATGTTCCAAATATTTTATTAAAACATTACTGTCCAGCTAAATAATCTTAGTTATCAATAGGAGGATTTCTTTAAAAACTGTACATGGCTGTAATATACAGATCAAGGCAAACTCTTTGGTACACATATATACAAAGACAAGACAAACACAGACACACACAATTTCACATCTATCTACTGGGAGTTCTTTACAGCTACTCTGGAAGCATAAAAAGTGAGAAGGCCACCCTCCATGTGTACAAGAATACCAAAAGATAAAAATAACTGACAATTCTGAGACAAATATTACACAGTGGTATGGCATTGCCCAAGATAAACTACAACATGTTTCAATGCATTTTCTACAGTTATGAAGTAAACCCAAAGGCTCATTTTTATTTCTGGTGTGCATAATTTCAAAGCAAAGAAAACTGTAACAAAGGAACTATTATGTGCCCTTATACAAATCTTCTCAATGTTTAATAAAATAGAGAAATCTTTTCAGCATGTAGCTCAATGCAACCCCAGAAAATAAGTTTCAAATGCACTAGGAAAAAACAACAAGTATCAGGTGAAACACACAAGAAACCACACACAAACAAGTAAGTACAAGTACTATTTAGGTTAGCACTCAAACTGGAAAGTGATATGTTGCAGTCTATTGTGGAAGAGGAGGAAATGGGGGTCACTGTGTTTTATATAAGCCACTAGAGGGCGAGCCACGGGTGGAGCAGGCATTCGGATGCCGTGGCTCGTTTCTCAGGGACAAGTTCAAGCATGGGGAGCAGAAAGTCTGCAAAGGATTCGGCATCTTCACGGGGCCACTCATACTTATCCAATAGCACCTCCAACAGACCCCATGGCTTCAGCTTGGTGATGTGCTTCAGGTCACCTGCACAGAGAATACACTGAGACCCTGCACAATAACATCTCTATAAAACAAACTAGTATTTACGTAACCTAATACGTAAATACCTCTAAAGCATGTATAAGTAACAGGTTTTATGTTTTTGACCAAAATTATAAACCATTTTAAATATAATAATAATTACTATTATATACTTTAGCCCCATAGGGAAATTTTTTCTTTGCATTTAACCCACTCAGGGTTGCACTTAGAACACCCGGAGCAGTGTGCTTTCCCCATATCGAGGTGCAGCTGGGTGTTAGGTGCCTAGCTCGACGATATTTTCACTGTGACTTGCCTAGAGTAGGGATCAAACAGCAATCTATATGTTCCTAGCCCTCTACCTTAAGGCCACAGGTGCCCTTACATGTCAATGTACTGCTGTTTTTACAATAGTAAAAATTAAAACTGGCTTATGATTATCATGGATAAAATATGATTAGTTGAAATTTTGTACCTCTATCTTTTTGAACATTTATAATTTTATTGTTTCCATGCAAGGTGGTTACAGCAAAAGGGGCATCTTATAAAAAGAATGTGATAAAGCAGCAAAATTAACAATTGTAAATCTACATTGTAAACATTACATCATGCAAACTGCACATCATAGCAAATAACAGGGATGATTTCTGGCACAAATATGGAAAAGATGAGCATCGCAACCTCTTGCCAGCTGTTGTAGCCCAGAAAATGTAAGCCCTAGTTAGTAACATCCTGGCTCTTTCCAGCATCGAGATCTAAAAACTGAGCTAACCATTTGATCAATTCCATAATGTCATGTCAGAGATGTCAAATTACTCCTGACTTTGATTTTAATTCACCTAGCATGCATGCTTTTAAACTGTGGGAGAAAACCCAGGTCATCCCACCTGGGGTTCAAACCCAAGACCTTTTCGCTGTGAGAAAACAGCACTATCCACTGCACCACATCCCATCCTCTGGTGGATATACATTTCTTTTAGATAAAAATTAGATCGAGTTTCATAAATGCTGATAATACTACTGTAAATGTTTCTGTATCAGGTTTAGATAAAGTTTTGTACATGAGCTAATTTGTTTCGGAGTGGCTAGCACAGTCTGAAACTGAATGTTGCAAAAACACTATATATTTTTGGAATCCAGAAACTTGGTCAGAGAAACGCAAATATAAGAGATCACTTTATATAGTAAATTTATCGAACTGTTGGGTGTTGCATTAAATAAAATTTTATCATGGACCACACAGATAAATATTGTGACTAAAATGATGAGGAAAATTTTCTTTAATTAGAAGCAATGCCTATTATATCTCGGCAGAAACCAAAAAATCTGTATATCTATCTATAGTATTGCATTGTTTAGATTACAGTCCAGTTGTTTGGTCTAATGCTGCTAAGAGAGATATTTCCAAAATTCAAGTGGTTAAAAACAAGGCTGCACGACTAGCTCTTAGTTGTTCCTGTATTAAACCAGTATTATTTTAATGCATCAGGGATTTTCACAGATGAAGGTTAATGACATGCATGTAATCTTATTTCATCTTTTCATAAAATCTGGACCTTACACAAGCCCTTTAGCTTGTTCTCAAAGCTACTCCCCACATGTAACAGGTATGGTTTTATCACTAGAAGAGCCTACAGTGTTAACTTTACCAAGAACCAATTCACACAAAAAAAAAAAAAAAAAAAAAAAACACAAATACAGAGCCATCTCATACTAAAATATGCTGCCTATTAAAATATCAAGTAATCGTGCTAGCTTCAAGAAAAAACTTAAATCAAACAATGATTACAATCATTTTTCAACTTCAAACTAAAAAAAATGTAAATACTTGAAACTTGACAGTCACTACATTTCTAAGCATATTTACATTTCTCGTACATATTATATTACATTTTCTTTTATTCCTCTTTTATAATGGATGGCACAATAAGAAGCAAATAATAAACATATAGGTGCTGGTCATAAAATTAGAATATCATGAATCTTCACAGTACCCCATAGATTTTCTATAGTGTTAAGATCAGGTGAGTTTGCTGTCCAATTACAAACAGGCAAACCATAGTCCTTAAACCAGGTACTTATAGCTTTGGCACTGTTTGCAGGTACCAAGGTCTGTTGAAAAATGAAATCAGAATTTCTTAAATGTTAGTCAGCAGCAAAAAAGCAAGCAGTGTGCTAAAACTTTGCATTAATCTCAGACAACACAGTGGACCAACACCAGAAGACATGGCTCCCCAAGCCAACCCCGAGTGTGGAAAATTTAAACTAAACCTCAACTGACATGGAATCTGTGCCTTTCCTCTCTTCCTTCAGACTCTGATACCTTGATTTTTAATGGAAATTGGGGCAGTCGTAAGCTTGTGGTTAAGGAACCAGCCTTGCGACTAGAAGGTCCCTGGTTAGATTCCAAGTACCGACAAGTCATGACTGAAGTGTCCTTGAGCAAGGCACCCAACCCCCTGTCGCTCCCCGGGCGCTGTGGTGGCTGCTCACTGCTCCGGGCACGTGTGCTCACTTCACCTGTGTGTGTGTGTGTGTTTCACTGCACGGATGGGTTAAATGCAGAGGATCAATTCCGCTGTGTGCAAACATAGTGGCAAAAATGTTTCACGTTCACTAGATATTAATACAGTGCAGTAGAGAGATTATTTAACAATGCTTTGGAAGCAGGACATTGTCTTTTTTATTGTAAATAAATAGAGTGCAACGAGAAAAGTGCAGCTTAGAGGATGTACAGTATATAGATAAATCTGTTTTTTCCCCTCTTTTGTCTTTTCTTTGCCACCAGGGGTCGCCACTGTGAATTACTTGCAATGCCTATCTGGAACATTTTACGCCGCATGCCCTTCCTGACAAAACCTACACCTTTGGAGGTTTAGGACTGGAAAATTTATCGTCTTCATATAAGCTAGCATGCATGTCTTTGGAATGGTTAAAAGTCAGAATAATAAAAAAAAGAAGGCACACCTCAGTGACAAACAGAAAATTTACTTTGTTATACTGTATTAAAAATAAAGTACAATGCTATTTAAAGTGACAGTACAAACATATAATATTTCTTCCAGTGTGTCAATTACACAGCTTTCATTTGTTTCTAACGTATGTCCTTAAATCAGTATCTGCACAACATGATTAAATACACAATTTGCAACTGTATTAAAAAATAATTACACTTCAGTTAAAATATCTTTGAATACAAAAAAAAACTAATTGCATAAAATATATCTATAACCTTCAACACTGTCCCTTCATTATTGTACTTTTACAAGTAAACATCATGTACTTAATGATCTGAAACAAGAAATGCTAAATGTAGTCCTGAAACCAGAAGTTAGGTCATTTCAGTAGGGAGTAGGGTGACAGTGTATATGACTACATTTACAGTTACTCATTTGATAGACGCTTTAATTTAAAGTGACTGTGAAGTAAAGCAGAATTCAACTGAGGCTCACTAACAAAGTACTTAGGTTTGAACTCACAACCTTCTGAGTTTATACATGAACTGATTTCTACATAACTGTTGAAATACCAGAGACTCAGAAATTTTATTGAATTTGCTAAAAATTGTATAAAACTAGATGTATATCGTGAGCTTATTGAGGGTATTAAATATATCAGTAATTAAGTCAAATTGTTGTTAAAATAAGAGAAAGAAATACACTTGTAGCTAAGGATACGAATAGAATAGTATTCCCCCCCTTAACTGCAGCATCTTTGAAAATCCGGAACAGAATGGAGGGTGTATAGGTAAATATATCGTTTTTCAACAAATTTAAATACATTATGTATTAGCGCCACTCACTACAAAAACCCAGGGCAGGTACTGCACCTACAAAATGTAACAGTGGCACACAATGTAAGTACTGGCTAAAATGATACAGTAAGTGCAATTTTGTTCACTAGATATTTACAGTACATATTGTTCTCCAGCTAACTTGCCACTGCTATTATTATTATTACAGATCTACAGAGTACGTATATCAGCTTAAGGTACAGCATCCCAAAAACCAGCAGATTCTCCTATCTAATACAGGGTGTTCAATGTGATTTAAAAGTGCGTAATGGATTCGGAATAGAATAAAAGATAAAAAAAGAGTACAACAGTGCATCTGGATGGAAGCAAAGGAGATGGACATAATGATGTGAATATGTGTGTGTGCATGTGAAGTCTGTATACCGTTTGTTCCATAATGTCCAAAATGCATACTAACTAGAGAATTATGGATAAAGTACACGTTTATTCCCACGTGTACACAAGCGGGCATTTTATGTAGCACATGTAACACATACAGGGGTTAGACAATGAAACTGAAATACCTGTCATTTTAGTGTGGGAGCTATATGGCTAAATTAGACAAGCCTGGTGGCCAATCTTCATTAATTGCACTAATTGTGCATTAAGTGTAGGAGCATAGTTTTGCTCTAAATATTGCAATGCACACAACATTATGGGTGACATACCAGAGTTCGAAAGAGGACAAATTGTTGGTGCACATCTTGCTGGCGCATCTGTGACCAAGACAGCAAGTCTTTGTGATGTATCAAGA
>JAOUQT010000028.1:2964845-2976201 GCA_025769995.1 Xyliphius kryptos | reverse complement strand
AGCATCAGGCAGAACAGGAAATATTTTCAAGTACATGTTACAATATGAAACAGGTTACCTTTGCAGTAGTCATTGGGATCTTCCTGCTCCTCATCGTCAGAGCCCAGAATCTCCTCCTCCGGCTCTTGCTTCTGAGGTTCTGCAGGAAGTTGGTGCTGCGGCGGCGGCCCTCTGAGTTGATTTGTTGGCCTGGAAGAGCATGATCAATTTAGAATAATGCTAGTAAAATGCATCAGTACTGATGGTCAGAGCAGGACAAAAATACCATAACACAAGACATTATTTTAATATACAATAGAGATAAGTGGATCTTATTTTGTCTGTTACAAACCAGTAAGGCATAGTTCTAATCATATCAAAAGACATTATTTTTATGGTGAATGTGTCAATGTTCAGCCTCAGTAAAATTAAAAACATTCATTCCTCGAGTATGTCCCAGAAACATTAGGACATCCTGAATAATCTAGGAAAGTCTACCACTGATTTTCTCTTTTCACATTTTACTCTAAGGAAAGTAATGTAATTTTGTCAACAGAGTTGAATATAGACAGTGTTATTAACGACTGAGGAGAAATGCATTAACAAGTCCATAAAACAGTTCAGCTACAAAAACTGTTAATTTTAAAGCAACAGTCCCTTAGGTAGGTTTTTAAATATATGGACATGCAGTACTAGTTACACACTAGTTGACACACCTTATCAAGCAATGTTTTTATTTCCTACACTGTACATTCATACTGAAGTCACCCAGATTATGAAGGAATGCATAACTAATTAATGCAGTAAACTTAAACATATACTACACTGTACATTCATACTGAAGTCACCCAGATTATGAAGGAATGCATAACTTCCTTGAAATTGTTAATCAGCTTCATGAGGTAGTCATCTAGAATGGTTTTTTATTAGTCTTGAAGGAGTTCCCAAAGGTGTTGTGCATTTGTGGGTTGCTTTGCGGTCATCTGACACAACAATCCTTCACCTTTTTTTGTCAAATATACATAGCCTCCCTTACATAGCCTGGAGGTGTTAAAAAACAAACGGTGGCCCCACTAAGCGCAAATCTGATGGGATGGCATGTCACTGCAGAATGCTGTGGTAGCCATGCTGGTTAAGTGCCTTGAATTCTGAATAAATCACCAACAGTGTAACAACACTTCCTCCTCTATACTACACAGTGAGATCAACACAGGTAAAAATCATCCACTCACCCTTTATGCATCTTAAAAGACATGGCATTTGCAACCAAAAATCTCAAAATTCAGACGAAAAGAACAGATTTCATTGGTCCGATGTCCATTTCTTGTGTTCCTTGGCCCAAGCCTTTCTCTCCCCCTTTGTTCTTCCTTACAAGTGGCTTCTCTGCAGTGATTTAAAAATCAATTCCAGATTCAGAAGTCTTGTCTGAACAGTAGATCGGCTCTTATCTAGGGTGCTGTTAAATTGTGGTTTCGAAGGCTGGAACTTATCCTGCGCAACAGAGTTAACTCTTGGTCCTCCTTTCTTGTCCTGATGAGAGCCAGTTTCATCATAACTGTTGATGGTCTTTTCAACTGCACTTGAGGATGCTTTCAAAGTTCTTGAAATTTATAAAACTTATTGACCATTATTTCTTAAAGTAATGATAGACTGTCGTTTTTATTTCCTTCGTTTAGTAGTTCTTGCCATTATTTGGAATAGAACATTACTCAAATAGGTCTATTCACTGTATACCAGCTCTACCTCACAAAACAACTGATGGTCTAAACACATTAAAAGAAATTCTCTTTTTACATGGCACAGCTGTTGACTGAAAACCATTCCAGGTGACTACCTCGTGAAGCTGACTGAGAGAATGGCAAGGATGTACACAGCTGTAATAAAAGCAAAATGTGCCTACTTTCGCCAATCTAAAACAAATTTCGGTTTGTTTAACACTTAAGTTTACTGCATGATTCCTTATGTGTTCCTTTATAGCCTGGATGACTTTAGTTCAAACTTACAGGCACAAACCACATTAGACTTCAAATGAATGAGACCTAAGCCTAAAACAGAGTCTGCTTTCTGTCAGGTGACATTATCCTGCATTTTAGCCGCCATGCTGCCATGTTTTGGATGCAATGTAACAATATGTATTGTGTATTATGTAACAATTACCAAGCAAAACAGACTACTCTTTCCCTGTTGTTCTACAGACTGAGCAGAAACATGCAAATTAGATGCAAACTTACTTCTTGATCGGCTTCTTGGCTTTACCCCTTTTCTTCCTGGCCTGGAGGGCGAGAACTGTTAGAGGTAAAGGGGGTTAATACTAATTTAAGAAATAGAAAAACCTTGTGGAGTTAACACAAACAAAACCACCATTATCCAGTACATCTGATGTACAATGGGCTTCTATTTAACGACAGAATTATGAAGTAGAGGTTCTTCCTAGAAACAGATGAATAGACATTCAGCAGTCGCCCTGGTTCGCCAATAGCAAGCTGTAGAAAGATACCGGTCACGAAAATTATGCACTAGATTAAGAAATACATTTTACCATCAAGCATCAGCCAGGAACAGGGATGAAATATAACACGAGCTGCTGTGGTTGTAGTCAAGTAGAAGGCCGAATAGAAATAATAAGATTCATTAAGTTTCCATCACCAGGAAGATACACAATTTAGCCGTACATTCGGTTCAAACACAGCGACTCTATAATATCTTAACATAATTGTAAAATGTCAAATAACACTACTACAAATTGCATGAACGAACGTTCTGTGATTATTAACGTCAAGCTGACTAAACCGAGTGTCGCTACGTTAACGTGTCAGGCTAACGCTAAAGCTAACCGCTGTATGGCATTAGCGTCCTGTTCACGGACAGTACAAGATTTTTCCTGTCCAGTATTAAAAATATCACGCTACAAATCGACCGCGCGTCGATTATTATGCGAAACACGACCATCCAATAAAGGGGGAAAGTAGAAAACGTTAAAGAAATTACCTTTTCTCTCCATGTTGGCCCGGTAGCTAGTGACTCGAAGCTCCAGACGCCGACGCCTGCGCGGCTCCTCCCGCGCGCACGCAGCTATCTCTGTGCTTGTGCGCGAGCCTCAATCGGAAACACACTTGCATACACAATATCGGTACTAAGAGTATGCAGAGCAAGAGCGCACTATACATACTATTCTTATATACTACTGAGCACGACTGTGTGCGCGTGTGTGTGTGTGTTTGAGTTTATTGCCGTCACAACAATCGTATAAAAACAACGGAATGTAGGAACAAGAACAATATAATTAAGTTAAATCAAATCAAATAAATAAAAATTTGATGGAAAATACGAAAACACACAAAAACACTAAATTCACCAAAACACATAATGTTAAAGAAAGAAACTGTAAATGTCTCGTTTAATTAATTAATTCATGAATGAACAAACCACAGACTATAGAGTTGTTTCATGTAAATTTACATTAATAAACATTCACAATAAAATTGCAAATAAAAAAAAAACAATGATATGTAGAAGAATGGAATATTTATTATCTAATTGTGGCGTAAGGACCCTTTAGTAGCCATGGGGATTGTGATGGTGTCCGTTTGTTTGAATAAGACTATTATATTTTATGATCCACATATTCTACTGCGTACAGGCTTCTTGCATGTTTCTAGAATGATGAAAATTACAGTGGGTGACAGAGCTTTCCCATCTGAGTCTGGTTCCTCTTAAGGTTTCTTTCTCTTATCATATCAGGGCAGTTTGCCTTGCCAATGTCTGTGTCTGGCTTGCTGATTAAGGAATATAATGTAACCTTATATCCTGTATATAATTTCTGTAAATTAATTTCTGCTTTGTGACAATGTTCCATTATCAAAGGTGCTAGATAAATATTTATTTTGTTAAAATTGCAAAGATGGTGCCCGATTGCCTCCAGAAATAACGCTTGCAATCAGGCCACAGAGTTAAATATTTGTTTCATCAGACCAGATTTTTGTTTTTATTGTCTGAGAGGTGCGTTTAGGTGCCTTTTGGCAAACTCCAAATGATCTGTCTTTTTCCTTCAAATGAGGAGTGGCTTCCATATGGCCACTTTACCATACAGGCCTGATTGGTTGAGTGTAGAAGAAATGGTTTTCCTTCTGTAAGGGTCTCTCTACGCAGAGCAATGCTGAAGCTCAGTGACTCTTGTGTTCTTGGTTATTCCTCAGGAAGCCTCTACCCAAATAACTCAGATTGCCCAGTCAGCCGGCTCTAGTAAGTGTCCTGGTGGTTCGATACTTCTTCCATTTACGGATCATGGATGCCAGATATATAGAACATTTTGGGGTTCATGGCTTGGTTTGTCCTCCGACATGTACTGTCAACTTCTTCTTCATTTGCCCTATCCCTTATTCATGGGTCACCACAACAAATTAATCTTTTCCACCTCACGCTGTCCTCTGCCAACTACCTGCATGACTACATTGACCACATCCATATAGCGCCCCTTTGGTCTTCCTCACTGTCTCCATTTCTAACATCCTCCTACCAATGTATCCACTTGTCCCTCCTCTGCACATGTTCAAACCACCTCAGTCTGCCCTCTCTAACTTTGTCTCCCAATATTAACCCCTGTACATGCATGCAATACCAGTCAAAAGTTTAAACACATTCCCATTCAATGTTTTTATTTTCCTACACTGTAAATTTATACTGAAGTCATCCATTAAGGAAAGGACTATGAAGGAAAACTAAAGGAATCATGTGGAAAACTTTCAAACAAAACAGAATTTGTTTTATATTTGTGATACTTCCATGTATGCAACTTTTGCTTTAATTACAGCTATGTTCCTTGGCCCAAGGCATTCTCTTCCTAGTGTTCTTCTTTGCAGCAACTTGACCAGAAACAGTTGAGGATGTTTGTGCTGTTTGAACTGTCTGTTTTGTATGGTGGCTTCAATTGATTACTGGTAGAATAACTGGTTTGAAATAACTGAAAAATATACATGTATGCATTAAACACTTTAGCATAGTCTTTATATGCCCAAACTCCACCTTAACTATAAAATAACAAGTAATACACTTGTGGGTATATAGGCCATATATAACCACTATTAAATAATAGTATATTGCATTATTCAACATTGAATACGTTTTTTTTATGATTGACAAATTAAACACAACATCGGTGAAAAATATCTGCCTTTATTTTCTTTAAGAAACAATGCTTATTGGATTAGATTCTCTACAGACTTACATATGAAATAAAGCAGACAGAACCAGCCATTCATTTTAATATCACCTCTGCAGCATATAAATATCTTAGATACAATATTGATATTAATTTCATAATTTTTCAAATGACAGCTCAAAAACACAAGTAGAAAAAATTCATTCAGGTCTTGCAGTCGCATTCTTCGTATCTCTCGTTTACATTCTTGCAGGCAAAGACAGCTTACAAGGGTAGGCACACCATAAAATATACAGAAGATGAAAACAAAAGAATAACCCTGTCACTGGTGCCAATAAAGTCTTACAAATGATGACAGATTTACTATAGTTACATTAAATGGCACTCATTCAAATCCTTTTCCCCCAGAAAGGTTTTTAGAGAATTATACAGCATTTTGCCTGGACTGTTAAATTTCTCTAGCAAAGCGTCCAACATAAGTTAATAAACATAAAACATAAGGAACATTTCAATAAAACCTGAGTGTAGCTTTGTGTTACAGTTCTCAGTACCATATTTAAAAATATAATCATACTGTATTAGCTGAGAATAAAATAATATAAATATTTTATATCTAAAATGAAACCGTATCTTATTTAAAACCTAACCATGAGGGGTCTAGCCAGCTAGTTTTTGCTTAGCAAACATCAGGATTTGTCAAAGAGGATACTGATGGCAAAAATATTTTTTATATTCAGATAATAAAACTATATAATTATCAAAAAGAATACTATTTAATATAGAAAAGAATTAAGCAGATTTAGTCATATGTACGGTCTCTAATTTCCTTTGGATTTATATTTCAGCTTGTACGGTCCATCATTATCCAGTGTTTATAACACTCAACCGGGGAAATCAAACTGACTCATAAAGTTATAGAGCAATGAGCAGAAAGCACTCTTTTCAACTAAGATATTTTCATGCAGTGTGCATCCAGTTAAATAAATTAGCACGTCTTAGTTTTCATGACAAATTAATGGAAACATACGGTCACTAAAATTTTACTACTTTTAACTTTTAACAGTCACGTGTCCATTATTCTGCATTATTGTGTTCTTCTCCCTAACTCAGTAGACAGTTTTTATATACAAAAGTTTTTTTGAAAGAACAGAAAAAAGTAAATAAAGTGACAGGCACTTACAAAAAAAAATAAAAAAATCATACTGTTGGTCTGGTTTGGGAACTGCAAAACATTACAGTGCTAACTTCAAAAGACTGTTGAAGTTCCTATCCTGTACGGTTCTCATGACTCCATTTCATCCATATCCAAGGTAGGTGGTTCAAAACTGATGACTTCCTCATAGGTCAAACCTGTGCATGGATGAAGAATGAAGTGTCAGAATCTAAACTCAAAATAATTCTTAGTCCTAATCCTACATAGTTACATGGACAATACAATAAAAGATAGTTTTACAATGCAGAAGATAGAACGGAAAGAGAATAAAGATGGTAGAGAATAAAGAATAAAGATAAAGAGAATAAAGATGCAGAATATGATGGTATTAACAATAAAGAATTCCACCTTCAAAGCTAGTTAGTGCCCCAACTCTTTTGGAACCTGTTGCAGGCAAAATGAGCAAATATGCAAAAAACAATAAGGTTTATCTGTTTGAACATGATATAAGTATCTTGTCCTTGGTGTGTATTCAAGAGAATATGGGTTGAAAAGGATTTTCAAATCAGTGTATTCTGTTTTTAATTATGTTTTATAAAACGTCCCAACTACATTGGAATTGGTTCTCTAACTTAGATAAATATATTATATTCATATAGTGCCTGTGGAGTCACCCTCTTTTATCAGTCTGGCCAAACCAGTTGGGGGTTAAATGTTATGTTAAAAGCATCCATTTGACTAATTGCTTGGCAACACATTCCATAGAGTAATATTGAAGTTTACTGCAGGAATGCTGTGCTTTTATTACAAATAGCATCACGGTTTTAATAAATCAAATTGTGATACATATGTTGCACACCGGTAATTGTGTAATTGTACACATTTTGTACTTTACACACTGTGCTAGGTTATTTGCCTTCTGTTATCATATTTTGAGTAATAATATGTGTGAACCTTTCACACAGATACATTCATACCGTGTGTTTGTACAAGAAAGCTCAATTTGAAGAATGGTAAAGATGTGCACATTAACATTCAGCAGAAAATGCTGTGTCAACTTTCATTTTTAAAAATCACACCTCAGCAAAGAACTAAAATATGCATCACTGCTTACGTTTCCACTCATCAATCTCTAGTTCCCGACTTTCAAAGCTCTGGTCAAAAGGCTCTGCTTCTGGTTCATCATCTGGGTCATGATATTGGGCAAAGTATGGATGCGCCAGAGCTTCAGCTGCAGTTATTCGCTTGTCTGTATCCAGAACTAGCATCTTCTCAAGGAGGTCCACGGCTATAATGGATGACATAAATTTCAGTCAACAACCAGTGAATAACTATAAAGTCATGTAAAAAAAATTATATTAAATATTTATTTCTTCATTAAAAAAATATGTTTAAATGTCAAGGCGTCACCTTCCTGAAATAAGGGTCCAAGTCATTTTTTGACAAAAATGATATTTTTTGCCTAAATCACCTCATCACCATATTATTTAATATATATTTTAATTTAAAATATTTTAATATATTTCATATATTTTATTCAAATATTTAATTATAAATAAATTATTTAATTTTAGTGTCATCCGTTCAAAGAACATTGGTCCAGAAGTTCTGTTATTTATCTATCTTTTCTCTGGCCTTCATGTTTATATTAGAGAGAAATGATTTCCATTTCGCACACCTCTCATAAAGTTGTGCCAATCTCATTCTGAATGAAGAAACATGCACTTTGATGACACCAGTACCAATAACCAGGTGCAGGTTTCATGATAAAAGTTTAGGGTTTTTGGAGACTTCTTTCATCATTCTGCAGTCTTCTCTCAGGGTGAACTTGCTTAGACAGTCAGACTTAAGCATATTGGCAGTTGTTAGTATTTTCCAGATCAAAGGATGGCCGATTCAAATAGTATAGAGATCATTTAAAATCCCTTAACAGACACATAAGCTGCTACAATCTTCTTTCTGAAGACATATTTTTCAAATCTCATGATGTTAACTCTTACTTCAACAGTTAGAAATAAATCAAACATTTTAAGTTTAAATAAAGCAAGCCTCTTTCAAAATGCGGAGTAATGAGGTTCTTATTATGTGCACCCGATATAATAGACCTGTGTGTGATTTTATCCAATTTAGAAAGGAATAAATGTCATAAGATATTCTTTACCAGAAACGTTATTATATTTTAAAGAAAGATTTTATTGCCATAACACATAAATATGCCAAATGTGATTTATCATCATTGTTACAATTTTCACAAAATAACAGATTAAATATTAAAATTAACACTTAAACATGCACCTACTAAATTATGTTAGCAATTATTATTAAAACCATATACAGATTCTTGTTTGCTATTGGTGCAGACAGCTTTATATTATTTTAATTACAAATGTGCATCCCATTAAATATTTAGTAATCAATATTCAAATATGACAGAAAACTCAGACATAATGTCCTGTGTCTCTTACCTAGCGGATTGGCCCCGATAAACACATCAGCAAAATTCCTTTTAGGCATCTGTGGCAGAGAATTAATGTAATTCCTGGCCTAATAAAAAAGGAAAGGATTTAATTGTTATTTAACGGTAAATAGTAGAAACATCACTGTACAAATATAAAATGTATAGATTATAAAATCTATAGCAGAAGAGAGACATTTTAATTAGATTAGATTAAGGCACAAACAGCTGTATTAAACCATGGAATCTGCAAACAAATTAATACACAGCAAAAAGCTCAGATTCAAATCAAGACAAGTTCAAATAAGCTCAGATCCTGCGCAACACATGCCATGTTTGATTCATTTCATTTGCAGGAAAATCAGGGAGTACCTAAATATGGAGCAAACGGATAATTATATAATTGCTGTATCTCTTTCTACTTCCCTTTCAGTGTCATAGTAAATGAGTGTGTTTATATAAAATGTTTTTATATAACCACAGCCATTGTTGTTATTTCAAGAAGAAACAAATACAGCATGACCAGCCTATACAATGAAGAAATACAATATATATTATTAATAAATTGTGCTGGGGAACCGGCCAGAGTAAGCTCACCTCATGGCTAGGCATCCTGCTTATTAGAGAGGAAGGGGGAGTTCCTGTCAGCCGCATTATCTGCTGTAGCTGGTTTATATCTATGTCAGCTAGGTCAAGGCCTTATAACAGACACATTTTACAAATTACCTGCATTTGTTTGTCTCCTATTTAGAAGAGAAGAATGGAAAGAAAAGAGACAGAGAAAGCAACACAGATGTTTGGCATGCACATATGTGGCACAATGCTGCAAAGAACATCAGGCTTGACTGTGCATTATGGCTATTCCCAGAAAAGTCACCCTCACAGCCAAGATAAAAAAAAGTTAATTCATTACAATCAATACAATTATCCAGTTTAAAAATAATCACAGTTCACACCTTTAAGTTAGTACAGCATTTACCATAATAGTGCTGGTAAATATGTACATAGCCTTCTCTATTTTCCCTCCAAGACAGAGTAAAAGTACATGTTCTGTATTGCACAATGATGAATTTGTACATATATAGGTCTGTTATAGGTATGTGGAATATATAGGGCAGAAAACACATGCTTATTTCTTTAGTATTTCATATCATAAAGCTGAGAAGGAAAATATTAAAGGTTATGTGAAGATATTCAACAGATTTTGCAAGAACTGTGGAAGCAGGCTGCAAGAAAAAGCTTAACCAGTTTACAATTAAGAAACACCCAAAAAAATTCTCCAAAACATTAAACTCACAGATTCTGATGACATTTTTATCAGTAGCTCAGGTCCTGGAGTTCCAACAAGCAGCATTATAAGTTTCAGCTGGTCAATGTCTACTTTGGAACATAAAGGAAAAACAGAGGCAAAGCAGAGACTATACTGCGACATGGCCTCATATCCATTAACATGCAGCTGTCATCACTGGCATTTCCATGGAAAGGGCACAATGTAGGTGGCTAGAATAATATCTTCATTTGTGCTAAACAACACTGGAGAGTCTAAGAAACGTAAACTAAAATCGGAGAAAATCTGAGAAAAAAAAAAGATATATAGGTAGACAGACAGTCACACAGACACAATAGACAATCACTGTGACCTACTTGTGAAGTGCCCACAGACGAAACTGAAGCAAGACATTCACTCTTCGGAAGCATTAGTAAACAAGAGACATGTAAAACTGTGGAACAAAATTGTGATACTGTAATAATGAAAAGAAGGAGAATCAATAGTTATTTACACCAGTGAAAAGGAAGAGAATGTCTATTATCATGGCCACGAGAGAGAGAAAGAATTTTTCACAATGCTGCTAGATGCTTTCTCAGAAGTGTGGATTAGATCACCTTATTTTCATTCCTTGCGGTGAATAGCCACAGGGTGAGGCTAAAAGCCTACAAAAGCATTTGCTATTATACTGCAACATGCCAACTATACAATAGCCTAGGGAAAGGCTTAAGAAATGTTCATATTTCTACACATATTGTCCAGAAAGTGCAAACAAGCACAAGGCAGAATTTGGCAGCATTTGGTCTTTAGAAGGTTAAAGGATACGGTCAGAGCCAGGGAACAGTGTCCTCCCGGTCAGCAGTTCAGCCATAATGCAGCCAACAGACCAAATATCCACTGGGAAAATATAAGCCAGGCAAAGAAAATGTAAGAAAAAAAATTATGCTAATACTTATAATCAAATATTTATGCTCGATTGGCATAAATGATAAATCTAAAATATACAATGACACTTACTGTTGCAAGAAAAATAAGCTTGCATTGTTTATATATTTTAATGTTTGCGAGAGAAAATTAACTAGAATTAACTACATATTAATCAAAATGTCAAATTTCTGGTTAAATTCAATACAAGAATTGCGAAGAAGCAAATTAGTGGATGTAATATAATAAATATTTATAGGCAGGCACCTATTTCTGGACAATTTTTTGTTTTCAGAATTCTGATGTATAAACCAGTAAACGTTGATTTTATATTTCCAATTGTTTATATTGCAACAAAGACTGATGCAAGAAATGTTTGTATATTAGTAATGTACACAATACATTTCATAATTAAAATAA
>JAOUQT010000028.1:2879851-2892567 GCA_025769995.1 Xyliphius kryptos | reverse complement strand
AGCATCTCCCACAAGTTGGTCAGCAGCAGGAAGCATAAGTGTGCTAAAATGTGCTGGTAGACGGCTGCGTTGACCTTGGACCTCAGAAAACACAGTGGACCAACACCAGCAAATAGACACGGCTCCCCAAACCCCAAAATGCAAAATTATCTTTCAACAGAGAAATTAGCGTTGGACCATTCAGTAGCAGTCCAGTCCTTTTTGTCTTTAGACACTCTTTTGGTTAAGAGTGGCTTGAGCAAGGAATGTGACAGCCCACGTCTTGCATATGTCTGCTCTTGGTGGTTTTTAAAGCACTGACTCCAGCTGCACACAGTACCAAAGCTACATGTACCTGGATTAAGGACAATGAAATCCCTGGTTTTAATTGTCCAGCAAACTCACCTGACCTTAACATTATAGAAACACTATGGGGTACTGTAAAGATGATGCAATACACCAGGCCCAACAATGCAGAACAGCTCAAGGTATCTATCAGAGCAACCTTGGCTTTCATAACACCTGAGCAGTGGCACAGACTGATCTATTCCATACTACGCCTCATTGCTGCAGTAATCCCGGCAAAAGGATCCTCAACTAAGTACTGAGTGCCATGCATACTGATATGTTTCATGTTCATACTTTTCAGTTGGTCAGCATTTTTAAAAATCCTTTTTTTGTATTGGTCAAAAGTAATATTCTAATTTTCTAAAATACTGAATTTGGGTTTTTTTTATTAGTTTTTAGTTATAATCATCAAATCAAAAGAAATAAATGCTTGAGTATGTGTGAAACAAATGTTTTGAAATATATCAGTCTGTGTAAAATGAAATTGGACAAGCCTGGTGGCCAATCTTCATTAATTGCACATTGCTCCAGTAAGAGCAGAGTGTGAAGGTTCAATTAGCAGGGTAAGAGCACAGTTTTGCTTAAAATATTGCAATGACTGCCAGCTTCCTCCCCATGATTGTTTAACCTACTGAACCAGACTACGGATCCATTTTAAACATCTAGAAAGCCTTTGCAGGTGCTTGGTGTTAAATATTCAAATTTTCTGAGATAATGGCTTTGGGTTTTCATTGACTGTAAGTCATAATCATTAACATTAACATAAATAAACACTTAAAATAGATTGATTACTGAAATAAATTACTTTTTGATGATATTCTAATTTATTGAGCTCCATCTGCAGTGGTGATTGAAGGTTTGTAAACCCTGATGAATTTTTCTGCATAAACAAGACTAAAACATCACCAGAAGTCCTAAAAGTTTATAAGGAGAACCCAGTTAAACACACTATTATTAAGTCCTATTTGTTCATGCCATGATACATTTTCCACAAATGTTTTGTCAAAGGCAAAATTTGATATACCCCCTGTTCTTTAAATAAAACGGGGTTCTCACTTCTATTGACTGAAAACAGCTGACTCTAATTTCACCATCAAAATAACTGATAATCCTAGAGGTATACATATTTTTTGCCACTCACAAATACAGTATGTAATGTTGGATACTTTTCCTTAATAAATAAATGACCAAGTATAATATTTTTGCCTCATTTGTTTAACTGTGTTCTCTTTACCTACTTTTAGGACTTGTCTGAAATTTTCTTACGTCATATTTATGCAGAAATATAGAATATTTATAACGATTGACAAACCTTCAAGCACTGTATGTTCATTTGGTATATGTTTATTAGGCATCATTCATATACTGTATTTTATAGTAATAAAAGTAAGTGGCACTGACTGGATTTTTAGGATCATTTTGTATAACCCAAAGATGGAGCTACCTGTACAAGTACTATTATGTCTGTCATTTTATGACCCCTAATACATACAATTTATTCAAATAGATTTAATATGCACAAATAAACCAATAATCCAGAAATATTGAACATCTATGGTAAGCATTTTTTCTTTGGACTTCTGTAATAAAAGATAAACGACCCCGATTAACTGCTGCATTGTTGTAGCAGTTAATTTTTAAAAATTATGAAATGTATAATGCCAATTAATTAAAGAAATACATAAGTAAAGAATGCAATATTCTGTATAAACTGTAGGCCACATTATTCTGAGTGACCAAGTTTCAACTTGAATATACCGGGTTGCAGTTAGTTTTTCCTGTGAGAATGCTTCTTGCTTTCTTCTTTGTCATATTGAGGTTTTTCTGGTAGGCGGAGTTGACGTGCTTTGCCAAAGTTTTGAGATCGGAGCCCCCAGGTTTTAGTAGACTCTTCTCTCCTGCTAACAGTCCTGCCACCAGCTTCTTCTTTTCTGCCTCTGGCATGCGGCCATAACGTATAGCTGTTGAGTTACAAGATTTGATTTTTATTTTCAAATATGTTTCTAAGACCAAATATACTCAAGCATTGCCAGAAAATAACACAATTACAGTATATAAAAATTAATAATTGGAAAAATTAATTTCTTTCAAATTATTTTTCTTAGCTTTCCATATTTAAAATCATTTAGACATAATTATCGAATTCTTTTATTTTAAACCATACTTTTATTTTATATAAGTTATGAAACTTCTTATTACCTCGGAAACATCACTAGTGTGCAAAGTAAGCAAGATAAAAAAGTAGAAGCCCATTCAAATTTCATTCAATGTGAGCATCCCACAAGTAAATGATACATTTAAATGAATTCCTCATATTAGTCAACTAATTCCAGCATATTCAAATGAGAAACCACAACTACAGGATGAAATGCTGACCACTTATCTTTGGCATGCAAATATGGCAGCACAAATCTCACCATCATGGGACATTCCAAGAGCCAAACACTTCTGGAAACGGCAGTACTGGCATTTATTGCGACTCTTCTTTTGGATACGACAAGTTCGTTCACAGCGCTCATACTCTAGCTTCATACGGATGGTGCGTCTGAAAAAACCCTTGAAATCAGAAAACAATGCACCTTTAAGAGTAATCACGTGTTAATCTGAACACCGATTGAAAAGATTTATTATCTTCCATCTAAATAAACATACATTAGAATATGATAATATAAGAACAAGCTCAAATTTTGTTGTTTTTGCAATTTTTGTGGTTCAAGTACTGGCATTCCCTTTAATATCAATTATACTGAAGACATTCTGAATACATAACATTATCATATATAGAAATGAATAATAAAAAAATAAAGTCAGCTGCAGACAACAGCAGCTTATAAACATGGCTAGTTATTAACCAGTTGGATATTTTATTTAAATTACAACACAGAGCAGTGTGGCTTGACATTAGCAAAATCAGCATTGCTATGTTTATGGTCTGGAGACTGTTATACTGGACAACCAGCTCTGACAGCTCTGAGCTCTAACTCTTCATAAAATGTGATGTATTTCACACGTCAACTCTTTAATAATGTAAAAATTGGCTGTTTAATGTACATTACATATTTACCAGGATTCATATTAGCTATTATATTAGAAACTCTAGCTGTACTATACTGGTTATATACACTTTATAGTGCTTTATATTCATAATGTCTCTTTTTTGCATTTAATGAAACCTCTAATGGAAGTTGTTAACTTGCATGTTGCATGCTAGTGTGAATGCACCTTTTCACAACCCTTGCTGCTTTCAGATTTTAGCAGAATAAAATTAGAAAAGATATTAAATGGGTATTTCTAACCCTACAACTTAAGAAGTAGAAAAATCAAATAAGTACCTTGCAGCCCTCACAGGCATGTACACCGTAGTGGAACCCTGAAGCTTTGTCTCCACATATCTTGCACTCCACGTTTATTCCTGCACCTTCCGAGTCATCGCGGCCCAACTTTAAATGCTCAGACAACGAAAGAGTGGAGCTCTGCAGTGACTCTGTGGCACACAATGAAACAAAATACACCATGTTAAATTATTTAAATATTGATTTATGTGTGTGAGCATTTATGCATTAGGTATTTAAGTGATTGACGCTATGAACATTATTACATTAGTCAACTGAATAATTACAGTAGTCAAAACCTACTCATCCTTAATTCATTCAAAATATAAATGCAAACTGCACAGTATTAAGTAATATTTTGTAAAAGTAGTGGATGTATCTGGATTTGTTATTTACTGCCATCACTCTAACAGCAAAATAATCAAGACCAAAGTCAGCGCAGCTGTCAGCAAGGAAATTTTAGAGCACTTCAAGCCTCGACCAGGTATTTATTATGCATTTACTGTACATAATTTTCAGTAGGCCAAAATATCTGCATTAAAATTATTTTATTAATTTGGTCTTTCATTGGCTGCAAGACATTAACAGAAATAAACACAAAACGGATCACTGTGTTTTTGCTGAATCTATATAATGTATGTGTTTTACTGTTTGTACTGAATTACTGAAATAAATTAACGTTTTGATAATATTCTAATTTATTGAGATGCACAAGAATATACAGGGGTTAGACAATGAAACTGAAACACCTGGTTTTAGACCACAATAACTTATTAGTATGGTGTAGCCTTTTGCGGCCAATACAGTGTCGATTCGTCTTGCACAGTGGTCAGAGAGATTTTAAGCCATTCTTCTTGCAGGATAGTGGCCAGGTCACTACGTGATGCTGGGGGAGGGAAACGTTTCCTGACTTGCTCCTCCAAAACACCCCAAAGTGGCACTTGATACATCACAAAGACTTTGTGTTGTATTGTCTAACCCCTGTATTTTAAACAACTGTTGATAAACACTGATACAAAAGCAAACTGATGGCAGCCAAATTATTTGGAATTGCTCCTAAATTTCTACAGTGTTAAATAATGAAAAACTAAATAAGAGAATCTCACTTTTTCCAATGTCCGATTTGTACTTTTAGTGAAATTTGAATTTGAATGGCACATATTTACCTGGACATGTGCTAGTTGTTACAGTAGTGCTGCTGATGTTCTGTTGTTTACCCCGTTCATCTTCCTCCCCATTCTTAACATGTGGATTGTTCCGAGACTCTTCACGCTCTACTTCCTCACCTGAGGCAGAGCCGAGCTCCTGCAGCTCAGAGGAGGTTGATTCTCCTTCCTGAGCTATTAGCCAGGTTGCGTCTTCGGTAACAAGAGGAAAGTTGATGTCAGGCTGTGATGATCTTTCATCTTCTGTAAGCCCATCCAATGCAACAACACTCTGCAAGACTGTCAGCTCTGCCAGACCATCACTCTTCTCTACAGAAGCTTCGCGCTCAATGTCCTCCATGGCTCTTCGTCAGCCTACCAGCTGAAATTTGCATCACTCCATCATGCAGCGATTATGGCTAACCTAGTGAAAAGATGACAATTGAAAGCAAGCCCTGTTAACCGACTTATGATGCATGATAAGATTATTCATTTGATAAGAAATACTTAACACAATTAAGAAATTATAATGTTATATTACAGCCAAATCTTGAATATTATTTTAATATATATTTTAATATAAATATAAATTTTGCAAAAACATTTTTATTTTTTTGTTTGTCTTGCTATACTAGTGGAGACTTTCCATTGACAATTATAAATGCAGCTAATTAATGTTAAAATTATTATTAATTAATGTTAACTTTACCCATAACCATATATATAAGGTTAACATACACTATACACACATACACTGTGCACAGGCACACACACGCACATAAAACAGGTGCACACGTACACACGGTGATTAAATAAAGAGGTCAGCCTGTGGTCAGTGATGCAGACAAACTTGGAATTGAGAAGACAAAATCCCTAAAGGGTTTTGTGCACTGAGCCATGTGAAGTGTAGTTTAAAGAATTGATTGAGCTGACTACTGCGGACACAAGGGGTTTGTAACAGAACATTATTTTTTAAAAGAACAAAATAGGATAGTACAGTCTTAGCAATACTAAGTCTAGAATGTTTACTTTATGAATGTTGTATTCAGTATCTGTAATAACTCGTTTAAAAAATAAAAAAGTGTGGAAAATTTAGCCCGACTGGTTTCTCTTAGGACCATTTAAGTCAGAGGATGTGTTTCACTGAAAAGAGAGATGGAGCAACGAAGATATTAATGAGCTATAAGGTTTTAGTTTGCAGAAAACTACAAGACGTTGTCTGAAGATTAGGACAAGTAGTCGGATGCCCTCCGAGCTAAACTGTAAAACCAACAAGGATTATTCAAGAAACTTCACACATCCAGTAATGCAGATAACAATCGCACAAAATCTCTATAAACAGTAAAGCATTTTCTTGTGGAAAGTTTATTATGATCATTGGACTCTGCAGCACTAATATGTCCAAATACAAATACAAACACAGATCCTCCATCACTGATGTACACCTCTCAGCTATACTTCACAACCTCAGACTTTCAGGCACAATTCAGTGAACTTGTTGAAGCGCACAGACTTGATTTATCACTGAATTAGAAACAAAGTATTTTTGCTTTTGGATTTTTAGTTAGTTCATTGCTTATATTGGCAAAACAACTTATTCAGTATTTCCGAAATACTCGATGTAACTATTGTTTTTCTTTTTATGACTTTTTTTCACTTGGCCCACAATTTTATATAATTTTATATACATATTCTTTTGATTACCAGTAGCATAAGGACAATGATATAATTTACTTCTCCTTACAAGTGGAGAAACTTAATATAGAATATAGTAAAGTTCAAGTTATTGTTGGTTTTTCATGTAGCCCTTTGAAAAACAATAATTTACCACCTCTGGTCTTGTTAATGCATAGAAATTTACCCTAAAACTGTTCCATGCAAACTGCTCATTAGGAATTGTCTAAACTAAAAAGATTACGATTTACATTATTACAACCATATGGCTCAGGTGTCGATTTTACCTATACGTTCACACTGGCATAAATAAAATGAGATCAATACACAGCTAAAATTCAAGCAGCACTAGACATAGTGTTAATTAGATACAGTACGAGTACAGTGATGTACATTTTCAGAAATGTACCCTCAAAGGTATAATATTGGACTTTATAGGGTTAAGCATGTACCGTCTGAATTATTGTAAATGTGCAAATCATTTGCAAATAGTACATATTTGTTCCATTGAAACACTAGCTTAAGGTGCATTCAGATTCAGTTTGCAGTCTTAAGGTACTTGTAAAGAGCTAAATAATAATTGTATTTGACAATACACATTTATCTGCTTTGGGCAATGTTATTCGTGCTGTGCACAGCATTTAAATGTATCCTTTGTGGATAATAACTTCTCATTGACTTTTTGCCAACAAAATGCAGGCCATTTTTTTAATAATAGCATTTTTTTAACAAGGTAAATAAAAACAAGTCACTACAGTCATCTGATGAGGCTCCCACATGACAACATTGAAGGAAGCCTATTGACTGTACCTGTGGAGGTAGTCAAACAATGTGGAACACCAAGAATATCCTGGCTGTAGAACATTACAATGTGGACTGGATTATCAGGGGCCAGACTACTATACTATACTATCATGAGATAGAGAGCCCTGGACAAAGCTAACTCATCTGTGTGATAATAGCGTATGACATGACATACACAAAAACACATCTACATGTGCATCTCAATAAATTAGAATATCATCAAAAAGTTAATTTATGTCAGTAATTTAATAGAAACAGTGAAATGCATACGTTAAATAGATTCATTACAATCATGATCATTACAACCAAATTAATTCATGATCTTTTTTAGATGTTTATTTCTGTTAATGCGGATGATTGTTTTACACCCAATAAAAACTCAAAATCATCATCATATAAAAACAATTAAATTAGATTATATAAGACCAATTGATAAAAATAATTTTAATGCAGATATTTTTGCCTACTGAAAAGTATGTACAGTAAATGCATAATAAATACCTGGTCGGGGCTCCTTTTTTCCATTGCTACATCAATGTGGCATGGCGGCGGTCCGGCTGTGGCACTGCTAAGGTGGTATGCAAGACCAGGTTGCTTTAATAGCTGCCTTTATTTCATCTGCATTGCTGGGTCTGGTGACTCTCATTTTCCTCTTGACAATACCCCATAAATTATCTACAGGGTTTAGGTCAGGCGAGTTTGCTGGCCAATCAAGCGCAGCAATACTGTGGTTATTAAACCAGGTATTGGTACTTTTGTCAATGTGGACAGGTGCCAGTTCTCTTGGTTATGAGTGGCTTGAAACAAGTAATGCAACAGTTGTAGCCCATGTTCTGGCTACGTCTGTGTGTGGTGGGTCTTGAAGCACTGAATCCAGCAGCAGTCCACTCCTTGTGAATCTCCCCCAATTTTTTAATGGACTTTTCTTGATGATCCTTTCAAGGCTGGGGTTATCCTCTACTCAACTTTCCATTAATATGCTTGGATGCAGCAATCTGTGAACAGCCAGCTTCTTTAGCAATGGGCTTTTGTGGCATACCCTTCTTGTGGAGTGTGTCATTGACTGACAGTGGACCATTTTAAACACTAGAAAGACTTTGCAAGTGTTTTGTGTTAAATATTCAATTTTTCTGAGATAATGATTTTGGGTTTTCATATTCTGTAAGTCATAATCTTCAACAGTAACAGAAATAAACACTTGAAAGAGATCACTGTGTTTGTAATGAATCTATATAATGTATGCATTTAACTGTTTTATTGAATTTATTAAGATGCACCTGTACTGCTCATTTCTGTTCCATTAGCAACAAAGGCAGAAAAAATTTACATCAAAAAGATTTTACCGTGATGTGAACATTTCAGAGGCACATCTGCTCATTCCTTCGTTCTTCGACTGCAGAAACACCAAATAAGATTCATTTATACATTTATTTAAACAACAGTGTTTTTAAACAACATTTTAAATTCTGAAGTCTAGTCAATAAGTCAAAAGTTACACAAAAAAAATAAATTGTGGTGGGATTGTTGTGATCGCTAGATCGCTAGAACAGAAGCATCTTAGGAACAATGACGTTACTTCTTGCACTCATGAATATTAAACAAAATAGTTTATAAGTACAAAAAAGAGAGCAAGTGCAACAGAGAAGGTTGAAAACCCCGTCCATTCTTACTTTTATATTTTATCATTTTATCAATTCATATGAGCAGAAACCACATGGTGGCGCGTACGGACGCAGCGGCTCACAGCTCTCCCTATTCATGTACTATCTTGTGATCTTTGTGCTTTGTATGTCGTCAACTAACTCTTAAATACTACAGCCGTATGGACTTATTAAGCATCAGGTTTCAACAGAAGACGACCATCTGTAGCGATTTTCATGTACTCACTTGGAATAGGGCTCGTTTGTCTCTCGCTAACTAAAATCTAACAAATGGATTTTTATGTGTGTGTTTGTACAGTTTGTACAGAAGACAGTGGTATATTGAGCCTGATTGTTCCTGATTGGCTCCAGACATTCGTAGCTAGATGCAGAATGTTGCATTTATTTAACACCAGTGGATAATGTTTTGATTCTGATTAAAGTGGCCAACAAAAAGTAGTGTAACTGTAACCAGGTTCAGTTTGTCCTTTTGACAAGTAATTGATAGAAAAACTCTCAATTACTTTCCGTTTTTAAGAAAGAAGCCCGTTTGCCCGTTGACTTCCAGATATGTCACTTAAACAAAAATTCAAGGCAAAACCGGAGCCACTTCTTAATGTATCTGAACATTCAAGTGCTAAGAGAATTCAACCAGTTCAATTAGTCAGATTCCATGCTCCAAGCGTGGCTCCAGCTTCCAGGGTGTGTATGTTTGTTACTCTCGGTTTAGGATTGGTGGTAGCTCAGGCACATTGGGGAAGACACAAACTTTGTTTACAAATACTTTTGTAAACAATTACTGTGAAGCAAACTTATAGGTCTTGTATTTCAGCAGGGGGTTATAATTACCTCCGAATTTACCTCATGCCTCAATATGTGAAAATGATTTATTAACCCATGCAGTATTAAACAAAACAGCATTTGATTTCGTTTGATTTAATCTGAATTTAATATAGTTTAATGTTGATGCTGTATTATTTAATACATTACAAACAGTACAATAATTTATTTACAATGGAAAATTCATTAAGTCAGGCTGCTATCACAGGTTTCAACACATCTACCACTGACCATATGCAAAATATTGATTATTGATTCATACACTTGGCCTATTCATTGAAACTTGTACTATTCATTTACAATATATAGCTATTTATAGATTCTACACTGGTGTGGCTACTGTGATGAAACATTCCAACCCCTTAAAGAGCCAATAAAAATGTACATGCACCTGCTTATCTGTCTGACATTTTAAAAATATCTAAAGAATGCTTAATGTTCAAATAGTTATCAAACAGCAGTAGGCAAGTTGTTGCAGGTTCACTGTAGCCCTAGGCACATTGACACATAAATAGGAACAGACTGACTGGTAAGAATATATAATGCAACACACACAGAGTGGTCCAAAGGTAAACAGCATTGAAGCATTGACAAAGAATAAAAATGATTAGAGAGCAGAAATTAAGAGAAATATAACATTCAAATTTAAAGTTATAAGTTTTATATGTACAGTAGTCAAAGGTAGCCTTTTTTTATAGAAAATATGTTACAAATGTGCATTTATGAATTCTGCAATCCTAAGCAATTCTTGGCCATATTGTACAAAACTTCAAAAAAAGACAAGTTGTTAAGAAAAGCATGTGAGAATAAGTACACCAGTCACAAAATCCAGAATGTAAGTATTCAGGGCTTAGCTGAGTCAAATAATGGTACCAAGTCAAATCACAAGAGAAGAGAAAAAAATGAAAAAAATTACAACAGTGCCATTCATGAACATTTATTGTGGTTCTAAGCAACTGACAGCCTCAATGTAGCTGGTCTTAGTCAAATGATTATCAATTGAGGGACATGGACTGGACTTGGTGTGGAGCAAGGATATAACGGTGCATTCTGGTGTGTATTCAAGGATTCAAAATAATGACAGATGTGCAGTTCATGGTTTCCGTTATGCACACTTCTTGAATGTGGTTCTTATTGATGCTACAAAAGCAGTACCTAAGGCGGTTGACTTTTTTAATTTTGCAGAAGTCGTATAAATTTGTATTTGGCTCCTATGTACATATGACGTATCAAGCTGTTTAGAATGAGTTGTACCCACTGTACACAGCTACAGGCACTGTGAGACAAAAGGTGAGCATAAATATATATATATATATGGAATGTTGTAAACTGATGGACAGACTTCCAGCAATTCTTAGACTGTTGTAGCTTAGACTCTAAAGAAGTGGCAATAGATCAGTTGAGACAAGGGTTCTTCTTTCTTAGACAGATTTACAGTTCATAGAGCTATAAATGACCTTTAGGAAATTGCTTGGTGATGCTAAATATGTCTTTCTGACGTGCTCCAGTCTAGCACACTTGATCTAGCTAGGGCTATGTATCTAGTAAGTGCACTTACAGATACGTCCAGGATGATAGAAATGAAAATTACACCAGAGAAACTGCTAAACTGAAGATGCATGTTTCAAAGAAAATAAAAATAAAAAATGTTCACTACAAATGACTGTATGTGATGCAGTGCCGTCTAAGGGCCCGAAAAATCACGGGCACCCAGTATGGTTTTCTGCCCTTGACCCTTACATACAGAGATTATATTAGATTCTCTGAATCTTTTGATGATATTATGCACTGTAGATGATGATATGTTCAAACTCAAACTGCAATTTTACACTGTTGAACTCCTTTCTGATATCGCTCCACTATTTGTCGGCGCAGAATTAAAGCCAATTGGTGATCCTCTTCTCATCTTTGCTTCCAAGAGTTGCTGCCACTCCAAGATGCTCTTTTTATATCAAGTCATGTTAATGACCTATTGCCAATTGGTTCTCCCGCAGTTCCTTTTTGTGTAACTTTAACTTTTCCAGCTTTTTATCACCCCATCACAACTTTGAGATGTGCCGCTGTCACGAAATTTAAAATGAGCCAATATTTGGCATGAAATTTCAAAATGTCTCACTTTCGACATTTGATAAGTTGTCTATGTTGTGAATACTATCAGATTTTGACTTTTTTTGTTTTTTTTTTTTACACTTTGTACTTTTTCCAAACTATTTTTTTTCGTCAGCCACTGATTATTCAAATACTCCTACTTAGAAAGATGAGAGAGGTCTGTAATTTACATCATAAGTACACTTCAACTATGAGAGACAAAATGATCTAGTAAGTTTGCTCACCAATCTCAACATCTTTTTGACTCTTGGGATGAGATCCTGCATGGGACCCCAGATCAAGGGAAATTATCAGTCCTCTTGTAAGTCTTCCATTTTCTTACAACTGCTCCAAAGGTTGATTTATTCACACAAAACGGTTTGCCAATTGTATCGTCACGCTTCCCAGCCTGGAGAACAATCTTCTTCCTGGTGTCCTTTAACAGCTCTTTAGGCTTGGCCATGGTAGAGTTTGGAGTCTGAATGTTTGAGGATGTGAACAGGTGCCTTTTATACATGTGGATGGTATTATTCATTTTCATATCATGTGTTTAATTTTTTGCCATTTTAAATAATTTCAGATAAATTAAGCTAAGCAGCCAATTATTTTATACTCTTGCATATACGTTTCCTGCTCTCCAATCAATGTTAAGTGTTAAACTGATGTTATTTTGAAAACTTAGCCAGAAGTCTTCATTTTTAATTTCAATGTAACATATACAGGGGTTAGACAATAAAACTGAAACACCTGTCATTTTAGTGTGGGAGGTTTCATGGCTAAATTGGACATGCCTGGTGGCCAATCTTCATTAATTGCACATTGCACCAGTAAGAGCAGAGTGTGAAGGTTCAATTAGCAGGGTAAGA
>JAOUQT010000028.1:2854053-2866481 GCA_025769995.1 Xyliphius kryptos | reverse complement strand
CCATTTCTAACATCCTCCTACCAATATATCCACTGTCCCTCCTCTGCACATGTCCAAACCACCTCAGTCTGCCCTCTTTAACTTTGTCTCCCAATTTTCCAACCTATGCTGTCCCTCCGATGTTCTCATTCCCAATCCTGTCCATCCTGGTCACTCCCAACAAGAACCTAAACATCTTAAGCTCTGCAACCACCAGCTCTGCTTCCTGTCTTTTACTCAGTGCTACTGTCTTCAAAGCATACAAGAAGGCTGGTCTCACTACTCTCTTATAAACCTTTCACTTTTGATGCGACCCTTTTGTCACACATTATTCCTGACGCTTTTCTCCATCCACACCATCCTGCCTGTACTCTCTTCTTCACCTCTATTCCACGATGTCATCTGCAAACATAATAGTCCACGGTGATTCCTGTCTGACCTCATCTCTTAGCCTGTCCATCACCAGAGCAAACAAGAAGGGGCTCAGAGCCGATCCTTGATGCAGGCCTACCTTTACCTTGAAGCTATCTGTCACTCCTACAGCACATCTCACTACTGTCATGAATGTCCTGCACAAATCTAACTACTTTTTAGCCACTCTGGACTTCCTAATACACCACCACAGTTCCCGCTCTATGTCTCTGCCTCGCAAGGCGATACAACTCCTCCTCTTATCCTTACTGTCTAACCTCTCGTACAACTCATCGTAGGCTTTCTACTTGGCCTTTGCTACCTCCCTCTTTTGTCATACTCTTCATCCCTTTATACTCCTGCTTACTCTCTTCAGTCCTCTCCCTGTCCTATTTCTTCTTTGCTTACCTCTTCCTATGAATAACCTTCTGCACTTCCTTGTTCCACCACCAAGTTTCCTTGCTGTCTTTCAACTGTTCAGATGACACACCAAGTAGCTTTCTGGCTGTCTGTCTAATTACTGTTGCTACCCAGTCATCTGGAAGCTCTTTGCTATCACCCAAAGCCTTTCTTAACTCCTCACAGCATTCCTCCTTTCTTAACTTCCACCATTTTGTCCTCTTCTCTACATTTGCCTTCCATCTCTTCCTAACTACCAGAGTCATCCTGCAAACCACCATCCGATGTTGTCTAGCTACACTATCCCCTGCCACTACCTTACAGTCTCCAATCTGGGCCGTGACCAAGCCTGTATATATTAACATTGATTAATTCACATAATTTATATGGCAAATGCTTTGCACCGGATGCCCTTCCTGACACAACCCTCACCATTTACCCGGGCTTGAGACTGGCACTAGAAATACCCTGGCTTGTGCTCTCTAATGGCTGGAGAGAACCTAAAAGGCATGTGGCCCACAAAGGCTGCATACTCCAGGCTTTCTTTCCAAGTTTCATATGCCTGGGCAAATGAAAAGCCATAGAGTCTGAAGTTTTTCCCAGTGACTGAAGCTTATGCTACAGTATGTCTGCAGGATCTTATTCAGTATCTACCGCCTCTTTTATAACTATTTAGGTCCCATTTAATATATCTAAGCCTTAGTTATAACATCTAAAGTTCTCAGAGGTATTGCCTTTGTGTCAGTATTTATTAAAACCACACTGGTTGATATACAGTAATTTAAAAATATACTATACCAAAAGGCATGCTTGGTATAAAGCAAATGCAGCATTCCAGTAACATAACCTCAAACAAAGCTGAAACATTTTCACCTTAATGTCATAGTTTGGTGATGCTTTGCTGCAGCAGGACCTTGCCTGCGCAGTGTCATAGAATCCACCTTTAATTCTACTGTATATCTAAGGGTGCTTGATGAGCATGTGATAAAATAACACGACAAAACATGACTAAAACCACCAAGAACAACTGCGAGTCCTGTAATGGCCGAGTCAAAGCCCAGCATCCCATCGAGATGCTATGGGGAGATTTAAAACATGCTGTACATGCAAGAAAGCCCTCAAGCATCACACAGCTGAGAAAATCCGCTGCAAAGTTTTCTCAGACTGACTTTGAAAACAAAAGGTGCAACACTAATGACTAGGGATAGGACTTTCTTACATTTTTCATCATTTTATTTTAAAGCAATGTTAATTTTTGTTTGGCAGCAAATGAATAACTTTCCTTAGCAGAGCTGATTGAAAACTCATGTATGAACTCTTTTACAGAGTTTGCTAAAGGGGATACATGAGTCAAATCTAGGTATGGGGGTTACAACAGCTCCATTTACCAGACTTCCATCACCAGACATTCACATGCCTAGGCAATGAAGGACCACTCGGATAAACCCTCAATTACAACAGTATGGAGCTTGGTATAGTAGAGGCTGATATGCTAACTTCACAACAAACCACGTATTCATATTAAAAGCAGCAATGTATATTGAAATAATAATTACACAAGCAAATTCTGTTTTTGTTTTATGAGTTGAAGAGAAACACTAATAGATGGTTTGGGCTAGTTTAATGGTTAGTTTGTAAAACTGACATCAAGTTTTTGTATGGGTTATTAAAAAAATTACTATCAAGACCATCATGAGGCCCAGAGCGACCATACAAAAAATGTTAATGAAGAATAGAGGATAAAAACTACATAACACTTAAGCGTTACAGCATTACATATTCATACACCACCTTATGTGAGCTTCTTTACTTAAAAAAAAGCATGCATTGTTGCATTGTACCTTGCAGAACCGATAAAAAAAAAAAAAAAAAAAACCCACAGGCAGTCAATGCCATTGTAAATTAAAAAAAAAAAAAAACAAATATAATTGTGCGTCACAAGCCAAACATGAGACTTTCCATTCCTTGTAAAACGCTGAAAGTGTAACAGATATTCCAGCAGATGGTGCAGTTATAAACAGCACAGCAGCTTAAAAACAATAAATGTTAAAGATCAGCACTTGAGGTTGAAGTCCTGACATTCAGGGAAGGTGATGATCCTTTTAAAAAGATTAGTTTTTTTGCTATATACATATCAATGAACTGACCCTGATTTATATGGCAGTTAACACATGGCAAGTTCATAGGTTGTGCGTTATTGGACAGCATGTGTAGCAAACAGTTTAGCGTATGTGGGCCATCTCCTCCAGGAAAGGGGTCTTCATGCAGCCAGTGCACAGTTGGTCCATCCAAAGAGGTGCCTCATGTTGCAGAGGAGTGCGTCGTGGGTAAAACGTGTACGAGAGATCATAGTTCAGAAGACAGCTGATAGAGGCCATGTACAGGTCCGAAAAACGGCATAGACGGCGAGAAAAGTAGGTAGGATTATGGCACGTTCGGAAAATGCTGCCAAACTGTGGGTTGAACAAGTTTTTCGTGACTGCCCTGTAAAATAAACAACAGAAATTGTTATTTTTCTTTACAGTACATAGTACAGTATATAGTTCAGTTTATACACTGAACGAATACTGGATTAAAACCCCTAACCAATAACAAGCTAGTGAACCGTTTTGTTTAAGTACAGCATATAGAGTAGATAACAAAAATGTTTGTGCTCATCTATGGCTGCACTAGCGAGTGAGAGCTTTTCCACTGTTGCATGCCTTATTAGTTATTATAGCTGTTATTATGGTAATATTAGTTGGTATGCGTTATGCTTGCCTCTTGGCACAACCACAAGAGGATGGCCACCAAGTAACTTCCGAACATTTGTTTCAGGTTCCATCCTTGGTTCAGCTGTGACCCACATGTCTGATACACTGGATTTGAACAATTGCTCAAATTGTTCTGTTTGTACATAGCTGCAAAACATTGCCTTATACGAGAGATGATTGTGATTAAACCACAAATTGTGGCACTTTATCAGTGATAATTTGCCACATGCCAAGTATTTCTAGTCTAGTGACCTTTTATTGTGTTTGTATTATACTAATAATAAAACTCATTAAACAAAATAAAGACAACTGTTTGGGATATTTAACCTCTGTCCTGTTATAAAAAAAATTACGACAGTACGTCCAAACACACAGCCTGATAAAGAAAACCACACAAGCATATTTATATTGTTTTTCTCAATTTGTGGATACTTTTGAGATTTTATATTAAACAACTCTCAAAAAAGGTCTGAAAGATTAAGAAACTTTTCAAAACATGTACATGTTCTCAGAATTAGACCATGGAAATCCAATAGCACAAAAGAAACAAGTGATAAATACACCAGTTCTACACAATCTCATCTCTAAAAAACAGTCAGTAAAGGAGAAGTGTAAAAACTTACAGCCAGAGTCACCCCAAATAAAAATATAAATAAATAAAAGAATATACTCTATTGCAGTTGGAGAGGTGCTAGAAAATGTAACCAAACCATGACTCATATGTCATCTGGCTCCTTTCTCAGGCGAGCCAGAATACTAAGAACTCGTAACTCACCGACACCCTTCTCTCTCCTTCAGCCATTCCTGTAGCACTTTTTTGGACTCTGGATCACGATACATCTGGAATACATGTGCAAAATACCCAGTTATTATCTGCCATATATAATGATGGTTCTTACAGTGAAATGCATGTCTAAAAGCAGAACTGTCTTTTAATAGGTGAAAAGACAGAGTGGTTGCATGTGACTCATAGCTGGGTGTCTGCCAATGAATAAATTATTTCAAGTTGCCATTCAGCCGATGCTGATGATGAAACTATCTACAGGAAATGATAATGATCGGTTTTAACCAAAATAAAAATCACTGCTGCAATTAGTTAATACAACCTAATATTGATTTAGGTGTGATTGTTCCTCAATACCCTGTGTTATGGCTGTGCCATTGATGAAAGTTATATGCAGTATGCATGCTGCAATTTATACCTGCATGCGCTCTAGAAGGCCAGTGAGAGCCTGGAGCCACGTAAGACTCTGTGCGTACTGCTCAGTGTTCACCACCTTTGTCTCCACCTCCAGCTCAGGAACAATTGCGCCTGTCCTCCATCCATGGCGTAGCATCAGGTCCTAAACATAGGGCAATTAACATACTGTAGTTAATCAAATTCATTATACAAAAGAACAAAATGTGACAAAAGTATACTGTGAAGGTATACAAAGGGGGAAAAATGCACACATTTTATCTCCTGAAAGCAAATAAAATAAGAATCTCACTCACAGCCAAGTCACTGTAAAGATGATCACCAAAATAGAGCACCCTTGAGCCACGCCAGCCTGTCAGCTTTAGGAAATCAACAAGGTTTCCCTGGGGGGGAAATAAGTCAAGAACAAAGTTTTAATTGTCTCACACACTAGATTACCACTGCTGACCTTGGCTTTGTACAGCTCCATCAGGAAAGGGACCTGATGTGGTATAAGCTTTGCCAAGACCTCCCTGGTCACTGGCACTGAGGTTAGCTTCAAGCCAGTCTGTTAATCTCCTCTTAGAAAAGAATTAAGACGTTCTAAACAAATGATTTATAGCAAGGATAACAATGTGCCTGGGCTCGTAACAAACAGCACCTAATAAGTATTCAAACTGAGATGGTTTCAGAATGTTCTTATTTCTTTTTAGCAATTGTTGGCTGAAGTATTTCTCAAGATGTAACAATTCACAACAACAAAGCAATAGAAGGGGCAAATTGAGGTCATTCTCACAGCAAGTAAGCCATTAACATTTTAAGATGAACAACCCACAAAGTTCTGTCAGGTTGGGTTAGTCACAGGAAGTTGTGAAACACACAGACAAGCAACTCTGCTGGAGAGGGTAAAACAGATTTACTGTATGTTGGTTGGGAGTTCTTTTAGGATTAATTTAATTAATCATGCTCAGATTAAAACTGGACTAAAATGAGAGAATACATTTAATTTCAGTTTCAAATCTTCTGCAATCATTAATGAGCAAAGAGCTTTGCTTGTGTTACTTGAATAATTCTTGGAATCACGGCTGACAGTCCAAATGATGCATGAGTGTACGGGGCTAAATGCTTTGAAAGGAAACTCTGCATAAACGGCGGTAAAGTTCTGCAATTCCAGATTTACCATTTTACACATGTAACAATCCTACAGATGTTCCTTGCTGGCAAGTTTAAAATACAGAGGAAATGCTCTATGTGTCCTGACAAGGGGCATGATGCAAATGTATGCTGTGAGTGAAAGGGGCATAATGCATGTAATTAAGAACACAGAGTAAACAAAAAGCTGCTCATTTCACACAAACACATAGCTTTAAATAATGTCACAACAAAGCTTTTATCGATAGCATACCTGCTTGTAAATCTGCCCTTTTGACAAACTCTTGATCTTATCCCATTGGAGGACTCCATTACTGTCCAGTCTTCTGAATGGTCTAACAGACAGACAAAATACAATTTGTTAAATGACAATGAATGTTCATAAGGACACCTAGACATATTTTCTGAGTCTTCAGGTTAATCCAAGTTTAACTTTGACAACACTTTTTTCTTCAGCAAACAGATTTTGAAATGTGTCAGACAGAAGACTTACTTCACACAGTCATTAAAAAAGTGTGGCTTTTCAGCTTGAACAATGACAACGTCGAAGAAGTCCTGCCAGTCTTTTCCCACCATGTATTTCATGCCTTTGTCACTAAAAAAATTCAAGCAAAATTCTAAATAAGCACATGCACCAGGAAACAGCACAGACTCAATTTTATTTCATTATTAATGCTTAGAAAACATTTAATATCTGCACATGCTGCATTAGTTAGAAAACTCACACAAAGCTAAAAGGGCTGTTGGTAATAAGGAAAAGCTTCTTCCCATGGCTGACAAGTCGATGCAGAACAGCATAGGTCTCATCTCCCCTAAGGATATATTTCTCTTGAAAGAGAAAAATTAAAGAATAATTAATAATTTTATCAAAAAAATAAATAAAATCGCATTAATAAAACATTCTGTGTTTGTACAAACAGTATGCATTTCTACTCTGGTAGAGTCAGTGTGTGTGTGTGTCAAAATAAATGGTAAGAAATAGTACATGGTTTGTCTGGTACCTAGAAGGACAAAATACACAGAAATGGTGTTCTTGTGCTAAAGACATCACGTGATTAATCTAAAACGTGAGTCTGAAAACACCAAATACAGCAATAATAGATGAAAGTGTTTCTGCCAGCGTGAAAAGTAAAGGTTTTTAGTACAATACTATATTTGCTATTAAATACAAAATATAACTTATAAAATTGTTAATGTAGTAGTAGTATTATGAGTTTATTGCCATTTCAGCAAAATAATGATTTCTATATTACACAATTTTTTTATTAAATGTTTCAAATCTATTCTAATCAAATATTCAGGATTCTTCCAAATGGAACTTAAATATGATACTTGTTGCAGATTTTTATTACTAATTTCCAATTTATTAAACCTATACTGGATATACCCATGTACTATAAAAAATTAAAAAGCATATTTTTAACTGGATAAGCCCTTCATGCCATACAGAAAATTCTAAGATTGCTTAAGTCACTCCGTTTAAATTTCACTTTGTATAACTGGCATGCAAAATGCTGCTCAGTATGACCTATGCAGAAACAAGGGATTAAAGTCATGTGTCAAAAGTAAATCAGCAGTAAACTCATACCCAAGTCTTGCATTATCCACTTGTACATGTAGCCCTTAATATGTACCATGCCAACAGCTTCCTGTGGGGGGGATAAAGGCAAATCACCAGTGAGCACAATAACAGCATAACATCATGACAAAATACATTGAGCTGTTAGTGTCTGACAACCAAACTGCCCCATTCCCTACACAGAAAAAATGTAAAACATTTCTCCACACCTCTTCCCCCAAAACCGAGAACTGCAGCAGATCAACTTCTGAAAATGCTGCCAGTTAGGCGTGGAGAGTACAGTGTGTTCTTGAATTTCGTGTTCAGTGTAAACATTTTTTTCCAACATGCACTGAACATGCGCAAGTAAGAAATTCTTGATGTGGCTCTGCTAAAAAGATACAGATTTTGTCTGTTAAGCTAATTTGAGTTGAGAGATCAAGTCTGTCATAAGTGTAAATAGCGTGAGGACAAGCTAGCACAACTTGTTTCTGCTCACTTCTGCCCAGTGGGAGCAACAACACGCCTAAAGAGCAAAAGAAAATGAAGGGGGAAGGGAAGAATACAAAGAAAATACTTCAAGCTCTAGATGAGAACTGAGAAGCAACAAAACAATAAGCCTGGAAGCAAATTCTGCAGGGTCTGGTCTCACTTGACTGAGCAAGTCAGGTTTTAGTCAAGAGAGACTTTTGAAAAAAAATTGGCTGGGAATCATAAATATGTATTAAATACAAACAAAAGAATAGACCATAAACACCAAATAAAACAAAGTACTTAACACGTTTAAACCACAGACTTGCTCAACCTACTTGCTTTAATGGCCATGACATTTTTCCTGGCAAAACTGTTATGTAATCAAAGCCTTTACATGCCACTGCATGAAAATATGACACGGAAAAACTAGAACATACCCTGCCTCGTTAATATATATCCCTCAATTCATATTCTACAACCACAAACAAAAATAAATGTTTATATTTTACTGCTGAGAGTTAGCGCACACTTACGGACACATCTTTGTAGAGGTGCTCAGGGTCATATTCTATGTCATTGGAGATAAAATATTCATTAACTGTTGCCAGAAGTGTCATTTCTGGGATGGAAAACACATCCATGTACTGCTTCATCTTGGGTCCCTGAAAACACACACACCCCATTACTAAGTAAACTGGGGCTAAGTAAACAGCAAAGATCACACTATTTAATTAGTGTAAAAACCATTTAGTATATTTGTTCATGAGTTTACAAATTATAGGAAAGAAAAATAAATATATGGTTTCTTTTATTTATTTGTGAGTACCATTAGTAAAAGAACAAAGCATTTTTGTTAATCTACAAATATATATTAATAATATAAAACCTTTTTTCCCCCAGCATAGGTAACAGACAAAAAAAACATTAACCTTTCCATAGAAGCCGCTGACTTGGTGAAGAGGGATGTGATTAGAACCTCCATACAACTGCATGACCTCATCATCAGGAACAGGCTTCAGACCCCTTTGAGAAAAATCTTAATTAGGGATCTGAATTATATTTTAAAGTATGATGTTCAAAAGTAGTAAAGGGAAAAACAAAAAAATAATGGACATGTTTTGGCTTTATATTTAAACATTCCCCAATGGTCCGCTAGGCTCAACCCGAGCCAACATTACAGTACTAACATATAAATGTTAGGACATTAATGCACTAACATTTTTAGGAGCTTAAAAAAATTGAACTTCATTAAAAACAGTGTAATGCCAATCAAAAAAAAAGCATTTTTTTGCTGTCTAGTTATTGGAGGTCAAACAGTTGACAGGGAAGCCAACAAAATGACCACATCCCCGGTTTGACTTTGGTATTAAGTGATGTTACAGTAATGTCGCTGAGAGAAATTACCTGTACACAGTGCCTAGCTGAATATAATGGAAAGCATCTATTTTCAACAGCAGTCCCTAAAAAACAAAACCCCACTTGTTAGTCATTAATACATACTTTATATACGGGCATGTTCATTTAACACTACCATTTCAAAATATACCTTCTGGATGTCGTAATGAAGGCCGCGTGCTGCAAAGTTTGGAATGTATTTGTACTTGCCGATACCTTGGGGATACTACGCAAGGAAAAAGTGGTTGATCATTTAACTGTCACACAAACAACATGTCATAACACTATTATCTGCAAAAGTTACTACAAACTGTCATTAATCTAAGAAGCATGAAACTACAAGCACATCAACCGTATAGACATTATACGTGGCATTTCAGGGAGTTCCGAAATAAAAGTTGCTACCATTAAATCTGTGAATTTAAGAAATTAAATCCCACACTCGTAATTACAGCCCCACACACACACCTTGAAGTGCTCTACAAGGAACTCCCTAGCTTTGTTGTAGATCATCTCATCAAGAGCATTCGAATATAAAGCCAGGGTGTAGTCATAATCGAAACCATAGATGTCCACCTCATCCAAGTTCACCTCATTGTTGGCATAGATGGTGGAGGGATTGAGAAGGCTGCACACTCCTGGGGGAATCAGATCTGTGGGGAAAATATATAAGCATGTTAGCTTTAAACATACCAAACCCATATGGCAGCAGTCACACATGACTGCAGTGGATCAGATCTCCTGGGCGAGATAAGACTCGGTTATTCTGTGAGAGCATTTATCTGTGATTTACTTGTATCATTATTAAACACTGCTGCAGGAAATAGGATATGTTCCACAAATGTAAATAAACAACATAACATTAGGAATTTCGGGCGTGTAGATTTTTTTATTAGCCTGTTCTTTTTAATGGTCTGTAACCTTTAACCTACTTTTATATCAGGAGGAATCTCGGGAAATCTGAGACTGTAGCCCATTATGGTATGGGAATATTTTTTAAACTGCAAACTCAACAAAGGCAGATATAAGGGCTGCGCGACTATAAGAGTATCTATGTTTAAAAACCTTATCCAATAATCTGTAAAGCAAGAACCATGTCGACACGTGCAACCTCTTTAATTCCGCTTTTCCCCAAAAGCGTTGTTATAAAAACTGTCGCGTATATAAAAATGAAGGAGTTCCAAACTTACCGTGCACAAGGCGTTTCATTTCGTTGTATCTCGCCCATAAATAAGTTTTCTGGTCAACTTGTGGGGCGTTAGAAGAAAACGACCTTCCAGGTTTAGGAAAGGATTCCTCGTTGTTTGATTTTCCACTGCCCTGGTGTCTGTGCGAGGCAGCTGCCTCGGTGTTTGACGCACACGTTTGCCCTTCTTTGCAGCATTTATGCTCATTCTGTGTCGGACTCGTTGCAAAGCTGGCGCACACACCGATGCGGGGTTTTAACGCGCCATTGCTGGAGTTGTGCCACAAAGCGCAACCTACATTTAATAATTTTCGTCGTGACATTTTTTCTTAGCTAACTGAGTCTGGTTTCCCCGACACTTGAGACTGTTTACCACAAAGCTCTTCTCTGTTTTGTACACTGTGTACATTTAAGCAGCAGCCTGCGCCCGAGGAGATAAAGAAGGCGGTAACGTGTTGTGTCAACCCAATCCCGTGAAGGCATGATGCTGATTGACGTCAGAGTGGACCATTAGTCTTAGATAAAGCTTTTTTGATGATTATGTAGTTTGTTTCTCAGAAGAAACCGCTTGGTGTACGAATTTAGCCAATACGTGGCAATGTTGTAAGCTGAAACATGAGTCCGGAGACCCGATTGGTCGGACCTCACCATGATTGAGAGTTGCTTTCGCCTACATGTGTTACGTGACGATCTTGCCTGTGTTTGTGCGTGTTTTGTTTATCGGTGGGCTCTTACTGTTCATCTTGGGTGTGTGTGCGCGGAAGATTTTAGTGCCAGATGTAGAAAGGCAGGCACGCAGCAGAAAACACGACTTCAGCAATAGCTGATTACAGTAGGTTTTGGTGGGAAGAGGAACAGAAAGAGCTAGAAAAACAACATAGCACCAAATACAAAAACCCCGTAGGTATAATGAACCTGTGCAGATATGCCCATCCGCGCATCAACACACCCTAACAGTCTGGGTGCCGTTTCCACCTATGCTTTTGGGAAACGCACGCTGGTTTGTCAAATAATACAGTTCACCAAGACGAACACATCTCGGACACGATTTTGCAGGATTTATAAATTATTTGTAATCTCGTGTGTTTTCATATGCATAGCACCTTTCACGGTTTTATTTTGAAGGGTATTGGTGCAATTACGTAATCGCACACAAACGGCACGTTACAGTTTCTAACCCCAACAATCAAAGCTACTGCAATGAAACAAATAAAACCTATTACATTAGTGGCACGTGGACACTGTGCTACACTGAAAAGCAATGCTAGCATCACGGTGTTGCAGTGAAAAAAAAAAACAAGGTAGGAATTAGACTAAATACTGAATCCATATATCTTTTTTGTTGTATCTTCCATTTTATGATGCACCAATTTCTTTTGGGGGTGAAAGTTCAGTACCCAGACCCTTCTTCTACACAGCCATGATGCTGTAATTGATGCAGTATGTGGTTTGTTATTGTCATGTTGGAAAATGCTAGGTCTTCTCTGAAAGCAGCATCGTCTGGATGGGAGCATATGTTGCTCTAGAACCTGGATATACCTTTCAGCATCGATGGTGTACTTCAGGATGTATAAGCTTCCCATGCCACACACACTAATGCAACCCCTACCATCAGAGATGCAACTGAGTGTTGATAACAACTTGGGTCGTCCTTTTCCTCTTTATTCTGAATTCCGTTTTTATTTACAGCTGGAATTTACAACTTTTTTACAACAGTTTGTAGCTGTTGGCCATAAAATCCTGTTGGAGTTGCCATATGGTTCCTTTCTGAAATCAAAGAAGGAGTCAACTCACAAGAGATTACTTTAGTTCTGCAAGCACTGTATCACATACAGTATATAGTTATTTTTTTTTTTTCATCTTTCGGCTTTTTCCCTGTCACCAGGGGTCGCCACAGCGAGTTCCTCGCATTACGATCTGGCACATGTTTTACGCCGGATGCCC
>JAOUQT010000028.1:2842022-2852035 GCA_025769995.1 Xyliphius kryptos | reverse complement strand
GATGCCCTTCCTGACGCAACCCTCACCCTTTCGGGCTTAGGACCGGACAATTTAGCTTCTCCAATTCACCTAGAATGTCAATTTTAGCATTTCCAATTTACCTAACATGCATGTCTTTGGACTGTGAGAGGAAACCGGAGCACCCGGAGAAAACTCACGCGAACACGGGGAGAACATGCTAACTCCACACAGAAATTTCCAAGTCGACCCACCCGCGGATCGAACCTGGGTCCTCTTGCTGTGAGGCCACAGCACTATCCACTGCGCCACCGTGCCGCCCATACAGTATATACAGTGCTCAGCAAAAATGAGTACACCCTAACATATGTGACTGAAAACCTTAATTTTTATTTCAGAGTCAATGTTTTCTATGGGATCCTATACAACAAAATACAGGAGCTGGTCATAAAATTAGAATATCTTGAAAAAGTTGATTTATTTCAGTAATTCCATTCAAAAAAGTGAAACTTGCATATTATATGCATTCATTACACATAGACTGGTATATTTTAAGTGTTTATTTATTGTAATTTGCTGATATATAACTGACAATTAATAAAAACCCAAATTCAGTATTTCAGAAAGTTAGAATATTGTGAAAAGGTTCAATATTGAAGACACCAGGTGTCACACTCTAATCAGATAATTAACTCAAAATACCTGCAACGGCCATTAAATGGTCCCGCAATCTAGTTCTGTAGGGAAGACACAATTATAGGGAAGACGTCTGACTTGACAGTTTTCCAAAAGAGAATCACTGACACAAAAGGTCATTGCTATAGAGGCTGGCTGTTCACGGAGCTCTGTGTCTATGAACATTAATAGAGGCGAAGGAAAGGAAAAGATGTAGTAGAAAAATGTACATGCAATATGGATAACGGCACCCTGGAGAGGATTGTGAAACTAAACCCATTCATGTGGGGGAGATTCACAAAGACTGGACTGCTGCTGGAGTTAGTGCTTTAAAAAACCACGCACAGACATATGTAAGACATGGGTTTCAGCTGTCGCATTCCTTGTGTCAAGCCACTCTTAAACAAAAGACAGACTGCTGCTGAGTGGTCCAAAGTTAACTTCTCTGATGAAAGTAAATTTTGCAAATTTGAAAATGTAGGTATCAGAGTCTGGAAGAAGAGAGGAGAGGCACAGAATCCATGTCACTTAAGGTCTAGTTTAAAGTTTCCACAGTCAGTGATAGTTTGGGGAGCCATGTCATCTGCTGATGATGTAGTATAGTAAACAGCCGTTTTTATAGTCTAGTCTACTGAATTGATTACCTGTGTTAAAAATTAAGGTGACTGGGATAATGTGGCTATCGATTATTTCTGAGCTTGGGGAATGATTAAGAGAGGTTATAGCTTCCCAAACCAGATACGATATTCAAATATAAAATAATAATAAATGTATTGTTAGGTTTTAAGTTCATACTAATAGTATGTACAATGTAGTATTTTAGCTAAGAATGGATAGATTTTTCCAACTTGTGTTAACCAAATTAAAACTATTTAAAAGGTGTATATTTATAAGAATGCTCCACAGTACAGTGCACATAAATATTGAGGGAATTATTACTTCATTTAGAGTATAGTTAGACGTTCATGGTAGACTCTTTGATGTTCAGATATCTTAGCAGCAGTTACAATCTGATCTGAATATAAAGGTGTTGGTCTCACAAAGTATTTATGGCACTTTTAGTGCTTACGTTTTCTCAACTTTTTGATCAGAATGTACTGTGTGAGCTATTCTTAAAATGAAATGATCAAAGCATTGTTACCCTTAGGGGTCACATGGAGGGAAATAAGGTTGCCCCCTCCCCCAAACTGTTACTAAAACACAAACAAATAAGCATTGTGCATAGATCAATGCAGCTGCAGTTTAAGCCTACATTTAACTTTCTATCTACATTTAAATCTGATGGAACTTAATAATTCTATGGGTTAGTCCCACAGCAGCAGTCCATATTAAAATGTCTGTTGGTATCCCTAGTGACTTCTGTGCAGATTTGAACATGTAACATCAGTTTTGACTGTGCTGCATAAATAAAGGAACCATTAACACAAAGGAAGAGCAGCATGCAATGATGCATTTTTGTTGACTTAGAGTATGTCTGGTTTGGGTCATAATTTTATTGGTATTAAAGTGTTTTGTCATGAAGAAGTGAGTATGAAAGGATAGAGACATTAAAGGGAGTTCACACAAGTGACAGCATTGAAGAAGGAACTGGACATCTGTCCATGTACATGACTAGAGCGCAGATGAACTGATTCTGTTGGTTAGACTGTGTATTTAAGACGTTGAACTACTGACTTGAGCATCAAATACCACCACTACCAAACTGCCTCTGTTGGGTCCTTGTGCTAAGGCCCTTAACCTTCAATGAAGAGATAAAAGTTTAACATGATGAATTCCATAATCCTTAACGTAAATGGATAAACGTGTGACAGTGTATTAAGGAGCAAACTGATACAAACTCCACACAGAAATGAATCCACACAGGGGATTAAACAGGTCCTTCTTGCTGTGAGGTGGCAGCGCTACCCTCTGTGTTACCATACTGCTGCATTTGTTGTATCTTTGTTCAAATCAATTCTAGAGTCTAGATAAGCAATGAGAATTCATAAGAATTTCTGAATGCCTCTGTACCTCTATCTACATTCAAATCTGAATTCTTCTTCACAGTGTAAGGGCTAACTTAAAAAACATGTATGCAAAAATCTGTGTGGCTATCGTAAAATAATTTGAACCTAGATCTCTTTATTAACTCACGGACACTAAAATAAAAGTAACCCAGAGAAAATTATCAATATTTTTGCCGTGTTGCAATAGATACATGTCAATTTTTCAATGACGAATTATACTAGTTTTCAGTCCTGGTACGTCTGGTACGTCATTCTCGAAACTGATAATAATTAAGCAAACATTTCCTGTCCATGTTCTTATCCATAGCTTGGATAAGACTTGGCAGTCTGGACTTAGCAGATTAAAAAGATTTGTTTCCACATTTATGTTTGTGTGAGCACAATTTACATGCAGAGAAAAACCTTGCACATGAGGAAACACACAACACGTATGGTGCATTAATGTATGTATAATTAGATCAGTATGTAAAAGTACACAAACATTTTAAATACATAATACTTATTTTTCATTCTTTTTTTAAAGCGAGTGGTAGGAATTTCACAATGGTATAAAAACATTTGTCATAAACCATTTCTTTGTGAAAAAATTAACTCATTTACTCAATTCTTAAACATTATTTTGAACAGGGCTACATTATTTATAATTCAGATATTTTGCAATCGTTCAGTAGAAAATCTGCATTTACAGGAAACAATTTATCTGTTTGACACAACCAAATATCCACACAAGAGACACACTTAATAAAAAAGAAATTGGCTATCATTGTTTCTTCTGTGTGGTGTCTTCAAAATCAAACACATTAGAGAGATCTATCTACTAAAATCATTGTGAGATAATACTTGATTGGAAGTACAGTTAGTCCTAAATCTCTCAGCGTATGAGATGTAGAAAACAATCGGTGTTGTTCTCGGTTTTACACAATGATTCACTACTCACCTACAGCATGTGACTCGAATGAATGCTGTAGTTCAGAGGCACGCACTGTGATTTTCAGCCATGATTATAGCTCAGAATCATGTGCAAAACACAACATGGATGATACATATCTTACAGAGTATTAGTGCTATGCAAGATACACAGTACTGTGCAAAAGTCTTAGGCACTCGGTATTTTAGTACAATGTTTGTTAGAGATGTCTATTTTTATAAACTCCGCATGGATGAGTCAGTAAAGCATGATTTTCCAGAAAATACCTTAAAAATTGACAAAATATCAGTGGACAACACAACATTTTACATGACGTCCCACTTTTAGACAAAAAAAAAAACATAAAGGCTACTGGATTGTGAATGCAATAAATCAGGTGTGACAGTCCAGGTATCAAGAATAACTGGGGAAGATTTTTAAAGATGTTCTATAAAATATAAGCTACTTTGAATTTATTGAACAAATTGTACACTGTTTCAAGAAGAGCACAATAAATACTGATTGACTTTAATGTATTTATTTTTTTGGCACTTATAATATTATAATATTTTATGTAGGAACATTCAATGTTGCTTTGCAGCATGTCATTAGAAGACTTTTTCACAGTACTGTACGCACTTCTCACTGAAAAATTTAAAGTAACGCAAACACATTTACCTCACCTCAACCGTATCTTTGCGATATTCAAGTGCTCTACCAATTTTGACTAACAATATCAAAATCGGGTCACAGGTTATGGACATTTTTGTCCAAACTAAAAAGTTGTCATTATGCATATGTTTCCTCGTTGTACCACTGCACCCAAGGCGAAAGGAAAAAAGCAGATGATCATAATACATTCAAATAGCGCCAACATTTTCACAACAAACTAAATCTCGGTCATTTTGATACAAAAGAGTATTGTGTCCACATCTCCAGCCAGAAAGAGCTTTGCAGGTGCGTTGGAATGAAAAGAGCTCATGGATGTCTTATGAGCTCGGAGATGGAGTGACACTCCGTTAGAGCCGTTTATAGTGTATGTATAGTCCTAGAGAACACTTCCCAGTTTGCGTTAGCCTTCTCTTATCTTAGCAGCTAGGGCAGAGTTTTCTTGTCGAATATCCTTGTAGTCTTCCAGAATCCTCTCCAGGTTGCTAACAGTCTTTTTACCATTTTCAGTCTCAATCTGCAGAAAAGTGGATACACAACATTCTTACAATTTACAAAGCTCTAAAGGGTCTCGTTCCAAAGTATCTAAGCAAGCTATTCATATTTTAATGTATTCATATTTTTATGATCCACCAGGCCTACTTCAATCAAAAGGTGCAGACTGGTTGCTGGTTCCTAGAATAAAGAATAATAAATATTAACCTTACTAGGAAAACCTGGCTTATAATGAGTTGGACCAACGTTACGATTAATTACAGCATACAGAATTCGGGGAACCAACACCAGAAGGTGGTGAGAATACGATATATGCAAGTCAGCATTAACATTATCTCTTCATCCTGCTACAGTAGTTCCTCCAGTTCGTCCACTTAGTTTGATTATTTCCATTTGGATAAAATCATACCTGGTCGGCCGCTGTGTGACCATTGGCTGGATGTTTGTTAAATTGTTCTTTTACTCCTGTAGACCTGTTACCGAAACTTAAGCACCTCTCCAAATAACTGTCCACAGTCAAAGTCGCTTAAATTGCCCCAGTGGTTAAAGAGTCTCTGGGATACTGATTAGAAGTTCAGTGGTCCACACCACACAAGCTTCCACTGTTAGGACATTGAGCAACGCACCCTTCAATAAAAAGTATTTAGCTACATGCTGTACCATGTATAATTATGAATGCAACAAATAAACAATTTTGAAAATCATCTAAATGTTTCCATTTGCTGTGCAGTGGACAGACTGAGTATGGCATAAACACCAACTAGTGCAGTTTTCATATCTTATGCCTCCTAATCTAGTGATTGTTCATCGTATAATAAGTTAAACTAGTAAATCAAAAAACTGGAACTGGCAGATTCATCAAAGTATTTCAGCAAATGAAAATGGTCACTGAATAATGCTGCATCAATGCAGAGTTTACCAGTTTATGAAAAAACTGCTCCTTTGTTTTAAGATAATAATCTGTGCATGAGTTATTCACTGAAAAACAGGTAGTTGCAGGAATTAAATGTTCACTAAATTTCATAGACTTTATTTACCTGTTCATGTCTGATTACTGAAATTGCTTGTTCAGAAACTGTTGCCTAATTAAGAATGCAACACTAAAAAAACTGTATAAAATTAGAAACACAACAAATAGCTGTTTTAATAGCTTTTAATAACCATGATCTAAACACTAATGACAACAAAATAAAAACTAATGGCACAATCTGTGGTATAAACGTATAGTACTAACCATATGGTATACATAATCAAGCCAAAAGAGTCAGCTCAAGAGTTCCTAAAGTGCAAGGATTAAAGATGTGAATGGAAAATTAATGCAACTGTAAAGTTCACACACCTGTTCCTCCAGATCTCTGATCTCCCTCATGATGCTTCCTGTGTCCTCAATGGTCTGAATAAGCTGTGTGCAGTTCTGAGAAGGACAAAAGAGAATGTAATATACTCATATAACTATGTATATTCATATACTGTAATTATCCAACACATTCAATCACAGCTATGCAACTGTACAGAATTTCCTGACCTACTTGAATGAATAAACACCGTCTTGCAGGAATATACGTAGTGTTATTATAACTGGACACTTTATTAGGAATACTTGTAATTCCTTGTTATTGAAGCAGAACAAAACATTAAATCAAGGTCAGGAACATTTGTTAACATTCACAAGAAAAGGTTGTTAGGGAACTGCTTTTCAGGTAATGTTAATCATCTGGGATTTGCCCACAGAACTTTCTTCATGCTGTCTTTAGACACAGATCCACCCCAAAAATAAACTCAGTAGGTGGCAGTTCTGCAATTTAAACAGTGAAGAATGTTCAGACTGCTTTGAAACAATAGAAAATATTCAGTAACACTATTTACTACATTTTTATCTCATCAAGCAAAAAAACACAGCCAATAATACAAATAGATACAACACAAACAGAAGAATACTGTGCAAGATTCAAGTCTTCGAAGCCAAATCAAGGTTCTGAGGCAACCATGGGCATGTGAAAATAGACAGGTGAACATTGAAAACAATATTTATGATTATCTGATAATACAAAATCATTCAAGTGTTCCGAATACAGTGACCAATGAACATATGCTGTATATTAACTGTATATTATTGCAAGTTTTTTCTTTTACGTACATATGTTCCTGATTTTGCAGGCATCTCTTCTAATCAATGATCACTTCCCATCCAAGAAGGGTCAACATTATCATGCGTTTCCTCCAGTATACATAAGGTCAATGTTCATAAACTCCTTGAAACTACAGCTAAAGACTGGAAACAGTCTTTGAATGAGCCCTGCCACATGACTGGCTGATTAGATAACTGCTTAAATGAATAGGCACGTTATTGATCTTAATACAGTGACCAGTTAGTGTTCTTAGTTTTGAGGAGGCTGTCACTCTGGACAAGGGTGTCTGCTAAATACTACAAATTTAAATGTACCAGATACTTGTTTAATCTCTTGCCATCTTAAGACTAATTTACACTCTACTAGCTGGGCTCCATGTTTGTACCATGGACTGCAACTGATTCAGAATTCTGCAGCTTATCCTGTATTCAACGTTCCCAGTTTAGCTATGCCACTCCCTTGATTGTTTAGTCTTCACCGACATCCTGTAATAGCCCACACCAGATATAAAGCTTTGATATAGGCTTAAAAAGCAAAAAATGGTCCAGCCTCACCCTCGTCCACCTGATGACCATGATCAAAGCTTGACCTCTATCTAGTAAGCTTGATGCTTCGAGGGCAGCTCGACATGATCCATCATCATTCAGGTCACAGTGGGGGAAAATATCCAGAAAAGAGGAATTTCCTGTTGCGTCAAACAGCCTGAAGTATCATTTTAAGTGCATTTAACTGAGCTCTAAACCTACACCTCTTAATCTCTTACAATCTCTTATCACTGTATTTACTGAATTCTGTTCGCCACAGGTTCTCAGTAGTTTAAGAGGTCATTTGGGTAGTAGAAAATGTTTTGAATTCAGGTCAATGAGGACTTCTTTAAGTCCTAATAAGACAGTTTACTCAATGCCAAACAGTGCATGTGGAAGTTATTCACAGCGCTTCACTTTTCCCACATTTTGTTATAGCGTAATTCAAAAATGTATTAAATACACCCATCTTTACATGGATTAAATTCCCCCCTCAAAATTCTACACACAATACCCCATAACAACAAAGCAAAAAACATTTGTTTGGAACATTTGCAAAAAAAAAAAAAAACTTACATAAATATTTACAGCCTTTTATTGATCCCTAAAGGGTAAATTCAGGTGATAGAGTAGCTTCAGTACAGTTAATACTTACAGATTTTGAATAAATAAAAGTTAGTAGTTACATTTAAACTAATTAAACTACAGTGAAAATTAAACTAACACTATGCATGCAAAAACCAAAATGAAAAGGCAAGAAAGTAAGAAATATGAAAGATCTGTTGTAACAAGCTCAGGTAATTGAGCTCAGGTGCATCCCATTTCCACTGATCATCCTTTAGTTGTTCTGAAATCTTAATTGGAGTCTCCCCCCTGTGGTAAATCCAGCTGATTGTCTATATAAAGTCCCATAGTTGACAGTAAATGTCACAGCACCAAGCTATGAAGTCGAAGAAATAGTCTATAGATTTCCAAACAGGACTGTATCGAGGCACAGATCTGGGGACTATTACAAAAATTTCTGCAGCACTGAAGGTTCCAATAAAGGCTCCATGTGTAAATAAAAAGTATGTCACCACCAGGACTCTTTTTAGAGCTAAGTGATCAGGGTAGAAAGACCTTAGTCAGGGTGGTGAACAAGAGCCCAAGTGTCACTCTGACAAAGCTGCAGCATTGATCTGTAGAATAAGGAGAACCTTTGGAACTCAGACTGAGGCAAAGATTCATCTTCCAACAGAACAAAAACACCAAGCACACAGCAAAGATAACAACTGGCTTCGGAAAACTCTGTGAATATTTGTGTTGCCCAGCCAGAGCCCAGACATGAAGGAGAGATGTGAAAATGGCTTTTCACCGGCACTGCCCATTAAACCTGATGGCGCTTGAGAGGTTCTGCAAAGGTTGAAGCTGCCCAAAAATAGGTGTGCCAAGCTTGTATTGTCATATTCAAAAAGGCTGTAATTGCTGTCAAAGGTGTTTTACAAAAAACTGAGCAAAGGCTGTGAATACGTATGTACATGTAATATATTTGCTTTTTATTTTTTCAATAAGGGTCAAATTCTGAGGGAAATATGATTGTAATCAATTTTTAAATAAGGCTGAAGAATAACAAAAAGTTAAGCTCTGTGAATATTTCCAGATGCACTGTAAATGTAGTTTCTGCAGGTTTTATTCATGACATTTCCTTCCAACCCATCAGGTGACTCTTCCCATCAAACATTATTTATCAGTTATTGATTAACTGATTATTGACTGACAGGGAAAATTACTTTAACACTTTTTTACATTTGTGCTAATGACAGATGTTTTTAAAAGAGCTTTTACCTCATGTAAGGCAGCCAGGTATTTATAAGATTTACGAACAGATTCGTCTTTTTTGGCGTCCTGTAAAAAAAGAAAGAAAAAAAAACAAACAAAGATTAAATAAGCATTCCCCCACATGTATGGTGGTCTCTATTCAGTTACTGAGGACTTACTTTAAAAACAAGTTCATCTGTAACGGCAAACGTTCTGTCGAGCTTTCCTGTAAGTCCGTTGATTTCCTTCTGCAACTCTTTAGTGTCTGACAAAATCTGCCATTCACAAGCAAATGTCTAAACACACTTCAAACTCCAGAAATTCTAATGTATTGATAGATCACAGTAGGTAATAAAAAATATACAATAATTAAAACATTATTTAAAGACTGAATAATTTGTAAAAAAAAAAATACCTTTGTAATTTCCTCCTTCTGTTTCTTAATATTTCCAACAATTTCCAGGATTCTCATAGTGTAGGCTGAACGAGAGACATCTTTAGGTAAAGTCTCATACTCCGTGATCTGCATCAGTAACACATAGAAAAGAAGGTAGAAGGTAGGGTTGAATATTCATACAAAAATAAGAACTTCTACTTTAAACCCAATGAAAGTGTTTCTCTCTTACCAGCTGCTTATAAAGAATCTCCTTCTTTTTTGCCTCTTCTGCAGACAGTCGAATTTTATCATGAAGGTCTTTGATTTCAGATAATTTTCTTGAGGACTCCACCTAATGACAGATTTAAAAATATATCTTAAGAAGGTGAAGAAGAAGAAGGTGATACATTCTGCCACTGTGTCTGCACACAGCGGAATTGGCCCTCTGCATTTAACCCATCCGTGCAGTGAAACACA
>JAOUQT010000028.1:2816553-2834647 GCA_025769995.1 Xyliphius kryptos | reverse complement strand
GCAAGTCAGGAAACGTTTTCCTCCACCAGTATCACGTAGTGACCTGGCCACTATCCTGCAAGAAGAATGGCTTAAAAAACCCTCTGACCACTGTGCAAGACTTGTATGTGTCTTTCCCAAGACGAACTGACGCTGTATTGCTGCAAAAGGAGGCCCTACACCATACTAATACATTATTGTGGTCTAAAACCAGGTGTTTCAGTTTCATTGTCTAACACCTGTATATATATATATACACATATATATATATATATATATGTGTATATATATATATATATAGTACAATTGTAGAATTGAGTCTTACATCAAATGTCTATTCAAAACCTGAGGATATATTCATCTTTGTATATAAGATAATTATTAATCATCAGTATGTTACTTTATCTTTTCTTGTATTGCAGTAACAGATTTATATAAAAGAGCAGTTTATTTAGTAAATAATTCATAACGAAGTGACCTTATAATGGAGGAATATTATAGTTTGTTAAGTGTCCGTCTAGCTTCACATAGATACGTGTCGTTAGGACACAACAGTATATTTTACTCCATCATGTTGCAACGTCATTGAAAATTATACAAACCTGATTCCAAAAAAGTTAAGCCAAGTACAAATTTTAAATAAAAACAAAATGCAATAATTTGGAAGTTTCAAAATTATATATTTTATTCAAAATAGATGAAATATCAAATTTTTAACTGAGAAAATGTATAATTTAAAGAGAAGGTGATTTTAAATTTTGTGACAGCAACACATCTCAAAAAAGTTGGGACAAGGCAACTGTCTTAGGTCTTTTTTGTCGTAACTTCCGATTTATGATGCGCCAAATGTTCAGTAACTGAAACCTTCTTCTATGCAGCCATAATGCTGTAATCCCTCTAAATAGCGAAGAAATATCAGAAAAGAGTTGGACTGTGTAAACTTGCAAAGAGTTTGAACATATCATCATCTACAGTGCATTATATCATCAAAATATTCAGAAAATCTTGAAGAATCTCTGTGCATAAGGGTCAAGGCCGGAAAATCATACTGGGTGCCTGTGATCTTAAGGCACAAAATGGGCTCAGGAATATTTCCAGAGAACATTATTTGTGAATACAATTCACCGTGCCATCTGCCGTTGCCAGCTAAAACTCTACAGTTCAAAGAAGAAGCCGTATCTAAACAAGATCCAAAAGCCAATATGTCTTATGAGCCAAGGCTCATTTAAAATGGACTGTGGCAAAGTGGAAAACTCTTCAGTGGTCGGATGAATCAAAATTTTTTGTTCTTTATAGTAATCAGGAACACAATGTCATTAGGACTAAAGAGGAGAAGGACAACCTTGTTGTTATCAGTGCCAAGTTTACAAGCCTGCATCTTTGATGGTATGGAGTTGTATTAGTGTGTGGCATGGGAAGCTTTCACATCTGGAAGGATATCATAAATTCTGTAAGGTATATCAAAGTTCTAGAGCAGCATATGCTCGCATCCAGTCTCTTTTATAGAAGCATATTCCAACATGAAAAAATGTGACAGATGGGCTGGTCTGAGTATCTCGGGAAATATAAATCTACTGGGATTTTTCACACACAGCCATCTCTAGGGTTTACAGAGAATGGTCTGAAAAAGAACATTTTTCCAGCGAGCGGCAGTTGTGTGGACGAAAATGCCTAGTTGATGTAAGAAGTCAGTGGAGAAAATTGTGTAGAATTCCGAGGGAAATTTGAATTGAATCCAGTCTGGGATAAGGCTGTAACATAGCAAAATGGAGGAAAAGTGAAGCGTAGTGAATACTTTCAGGATACAATGTACATGGTTCACATAAAATACAAGAAATATAAGCGAGGAGCTCCATTTCAAGACAGGCGATCAATGCCATTTTCGTGCCAGGCTTCTTCAATGTCCCATAAATAAGAAACCAAATATCATGCTGTTGTCTCTCAAAGCACAATCGATCACTTCTGTCTGCTTTAACCTCTGCCAGTGCAGTCAAGAGAGAAGAAAATTCAACAGTGTCTCTAAATGAGTCGAAACGAGTCTACAGAACCAGACAGACAGGACACGTAATTTAATTTATGCCGAGTCGGCTCAATAACAAAGCTTTTTAGTTTTGGTCTCATAAATATTTTAGATGAATGTTGTTTTGGAGCGGAATTCATTTAGCTTATGTATTTATAGAAGACGCAACGAGCAGTCCATGATACACTTTTTTGACACTTATTATAAGATCTGGCAACTAAACAAGTGAAATTTGATGCTATTCAGTTGATTAAATACTATTATGTGCAGGTTATGTACTGATGATTTACAGCACAGTCTCATCCTGTATTCAGTCTACACGTTTTAAATGATGTTGTAACCGGCAATAGAATTCATTACCTTCTCCGTCTCCTCACAGTTCCCCGTTAATCTTTTACAAGCCCTAAAGCTTTTCGCCTCTCAGAAAGTTTTCAAATCTTGGAAGTTTTGACCAAAAAAAAAAAAAGTTTGTTATAAACTATATTACCATTCTCCTTCATTTGACCTCCATTTTATCGGCGGTCGCCAATGCGACGAACTCGCAGCGCCGAATTGTCATATTTTAGCATCCATGGCTAATCATGACAGGAGAAAGGTCAACATCGATCACAAGGTTACATTTCGTACTACACATGTCAGGGAGATAGGGAATTTGGTATCTCTAAAATTCCCCATCTCTCGGAGCCCTTAGAAGGCACCCAGATGAAACCCAACACATAAAAGTGACCCATGTGATCCCTCCACAGAATTGAATCCAGGACCTTCTTGCTGCGAGATGACAGGGCTGCCCACTGAACTACTCCAACTATTTTTGCCTAAATTACCTTCGAGGTCTGGTTTCCTGGTTCTAAGAATATACTTTACTAAAGTTTCTGCTGCTCCTAAACATCTAGATACATCTTTGGGGCCAACCATGGCTTAATGGATAAGGTGAGGGTTCGGGGACCAAAAGATTGCTGGTTCAAACCCCAGTCTTGGAATGTCTGAAGTGAGTTGAGCAAGACACTCAACACCCAAATGCATCAATAGGGAGCAGCACACTGCTCCAGGTGTTCTAAGTGAATCCCCGGATGGGTTAAATGAAGAAAGAATTTCTCTATGGAGATCAATAAAGTATCGATTATTATTAATATTAATATTATTATGAACGCTAGGTAAATTGGAAATGCTAAATTGTCATTCTGGGTGAATTGGAGAAGCTAAATTGTCCGGTCCTAAGCCCAACAGGGTGAGGGTTGCGTCAGGAAGGGCATCCGGCGTAAAACATATGCCAGATCGTAATGCGAGGGAAACCCCTGGTGACAGGGAAAAGCCGAAAGATGAAGATGATGAAGCCCTTAATTATTTAATGTTACACTGATGTTTTGAGGTTGTTTTGCAAAAAAGCACTGTTTTACAATAAATATGATAATTCCCAGATTTATCAAAAATATTAAAAAGAAATATTTTAGGAGAACAAACACTGAAAATTCAGTGTAATTCTCTTACACATTTGTTTTGCAATGCTAATGAATATCCTGCAAAATGATAGTGTGATTGTTCTGGGTTTGTACCTGCTGGTTGGTCAGAAACCTCTGCACTCTCTCTGGGAAGCTTCTCCACCAGGAACATGAGTAAAGAGCGGATCTCAGGCTCATTACTGTATAGAAACGTCTGGTAACCAATATCTCCCTTATAGCCCAAGTCCTTAAATAAACAGAAAGCAAACATTTTATCTATTACTCTGGAGCTTTTCAAATGAGGTTTATGTAAAAAAAAACTATATTCATATCATAAACGGGGTTAATGTCGGGTTCACACACTTACCGGCATTGCACAAATTCTTAGTAATAGCTCTATTTAAATACATTGACATTTTTTTAGTAAATCTACGATTTTAAGCTCTACAAATAACAAAGCACAGTATAACAGTAAATATATTTAATATATACAATATACAGAATATTAAAAAAAACATAGTAATTTTAATAAAAGTTATTTGTGATTTCCTTTATTGTAACAGAATAATAACTGAATGGAATTTTTAGCTATGCTTCAAAAAGCCCACTATGAGGAATACAACCAAAAAAAAATCTAAAATTAGAGAGCCACGTAGTCACATAGGCATATGAAGTTTCCGGACACCTTACCATACAAATGTGTGTTTTTGAAGATTTTTCTACATTTATTCCTTATTTCACTGTGATAATATCTTCCACACTTTTGAGAAGTATTAACGCTTCTTTTGTGAGTGAGTATGTGTGGATTTGCCACAACAGCATTTGCACAGCTCAGTTCCAGTTCACCAATGGCATTCAGTTGGGTTGATGCCAGAGTACTGTGCAGGTCATGGCATTCCCCAAATTTTGCAAATCATGTCTTCATAGAGTTAACTTTTGAACAGGGGCATTGTCCTGCTGCAACAAGCTTGGGACTCAATCTCAATAAATAGAAATTGCAGTGCTACAGCAATCAAAGACATAATACAGTGTCTTCTTAACTCTGGTAAGGTTGAGAAACCCTGGACAACCCTAAATTTATAGTGCCTTTATCAATAAGCCACAATTTCAAATGCCAAGTCTAGTGCTTTGGTAAAAGTCCTAAAATAATTGCAGGAAATTAACAATAAAATATTTCCGTCCATGCTCCGACTTTAAATTAGTACAGTTCTCATGTCTCACCTGGCATGCTTGCGCCAGACTCATGCCCACTCTAAAGCGGGCAGACATGCCAGGCGGCAGCATGGTAGATATTCCACTGCCCACAGCCGGGTCAATCACACGCAAGCATCGCACCACTGCCTGCACGATAAGCTCACTGGTGAACTGCTTAACACACAGCACATCTTCATCGATATCACTGCAGGACAGGGGAAAGAGGCAGAGGTTTTAACAAGTCATTCAGCCATTCAAATGACACACTTTATGTAAGGTGGAATAATGCAAAGAGGAATGTATCGCACACAAGAACAAAAGCAGACTGAAAATGACTTTATATGAGCCAATCTCTACAATCTACCCTTACCAAATGATGTACATTAATAATGCTTTCTTCATAAGAAAGTCAGAAGGTCTGAATCACATGACAAGTCATAAAACCTAATTCAACAACAACATAAGAAAATGGCTTAAATAGCAGTTTCTAAAAATAAGTAAAATATTAAATGGATCACGACTCAGTTCAATTAAATAGTAGCTGTAGATCAGTGAGTGATATTAGAGCAGGTCAGAAAATAAATCACAGTTCACATTCTCCAAACTTACGTGCCAGCCTGTTTTAGTGAATGGATTAAAATCCTGTCAACTTCTTCCATTACTAAACACGATATTAGAATGAAGCTGTAAAATCGTTTAGCGGTAGCAGAGCCCCCACTGCATTAAACCAAGTGTCTATCATAAGGCTGTGTACTCGCTCAGAGCTAATAGACATTAGCATCGCTAAACTGTACGCCACTATCACCGCTGCTAACTAATTTGCATCGCCAAACACAGACGCTGAATTCTCATTATTAATCTGTTACAATAACAATTAGTGCGATATTTAATACTCCGCTCAATGCGCTCGAAGAAAACGACAAGAGACAAATTCCCAAGCTTTTGCGTTCAGTGTAATTTTTTTTGCTAAACTGAAGAGGAAGTCATGTGCTAGGAGTGCCATTCGCAGTGCATTTTGGGATGTGAAGTTTTATGGCTCGAAAAACAACTAGGGTTTTAATCATAAGAATAAGACATAAAAACTCACTTTCCCATAAAGTCCTGGGAGTTCGGCTCGCATTACTCATATGACGCTTAAGCAAGCGCGCGCTGATTCTTTTTAAATTAAATTAAAAAAATAATAAATAAATAAAAATATTTAACATGAAGGTGTGAATAAAGGTAATAAATAATATAATGCACTAAATAATTGTGCACAGGAAACCAAAATGAATTTAATTTAATTAATTAATAAGGTGCCATAATTTGTGGTACACATTTATAAACACGATTTTCATTCAGTTATTTTCTTCCGCGGGCCAGCTAGTGTCCACCCCGCAAGTACTGGTGGGAGGAAACTGGAGGAAACCCACGCGAACACTAATGTACTTTATAGGTCTAAAATATAAAAAAAGAAGCATATCTATATGACATATCTATTATTACTGTATATTTGGACAGAATTAAAAGTCTCACTTACTGCATTCCCACCCATAGCCATGTGTAGGTAGTGTATCAGGTGTAAAATGTTTCAAATCAACGATGTGATTTCTTCTTTGACTGGTTGTGGCGACTCCGAGGATATTTCCCTAATTTTACATCGGGGAGCAATAAAGATCTTGTCTTGTGTTTTCTGCACTGTTCAATTTGTTGTGTGAACAAACAAAATCCAGAATATCTATAATATACAAATGTGTAATTCAAGTCTAAAACAAATATATTACATGACACTTTCTTTTTATAACATTCCCATTCATTTAAATCAGGCGTCATTTTATTCCACATTTCCTATTACTGTATACGATCTCTATAGATGACAAATAATCTGAAATCAGTTTATTAGTCATTTGGTGCAATGAGTAGTGCTGTCACCTCACATGAGGGGGACCTGAGCTCATACCCCATTTTGTGTTACTGTAGTGTAATATGTGGGTTTCCTGCGGGTGTTCTGATTTCCTCCCACAGTCCAAAGACATGCATGCTAGTTTTTTAGATATTTATATAACCTTGTGTATGAATGTAACAGGTGGGGGCAGTTGTAGGCTTGTGGTTAAGGAACCGGCCTTGCGATCGAAAGGTCCCTGTTTTGATTCCAAGTACCGACAAGTCATGGCTGAAGTGCCCTTGGGCAAGGCACCTAAACCCCAATTGCTCCCCGGGCGCTGTGCTGGCTGCTCACTGCTCCTGGCACGTGTACTCACTTCATCAGTGTGTGTTTATGTGTGTTTCACTGCACGGATGGGGTAAATACAGAGGACCAATTCTGCTGTGTGCAAACATAGTGGCAAAATGTATCACTTTCCTTTCATGTAATGAAATGGCCACTGATGCTGAAAATGATGTTAAACTATAAACAATAATGCATCATTTTTCTAGTTTAAATAAAACTGAACTGTCCTGAAAAAAAATGTGGCTGACTGACATATTATGCCGGTGTAATGAGTATTGCCGGGATTACATTGAACATAAACAGTGAACAAGATAAATATTCAAGAAGATGTAAATCAAGACAAAGTACCTAGTCTCATATTAGAAAATTAACCAATTCATGTCAACAACATGTTAATATTTACAATGATATATGTAACCGTCTTAATGGTGAATTTGTGTTTAAGGGTTCCAACATGTGCTGCAGTAAAATTTTCATGGGTAAAGTGAAATAAACTGTCATTCTGTGATTATCTATATTGTGTTTTGACATATCATGGGAAATGTACGTTGCCACACTGCTGCACTTTAAAAGCAGGTCAATCAAATTAAAACAGATCCTGTGTTTATATTATATATTAATGCATTTACGTGCCATATAATCTTAGGCACTTATTATAATTCTGGTTAAAAATACTTTGTTTTCTTTATTTTATTACAAAAAAAGTGTAATTCTTTAACTAAAGGCATAGTTAAATGAAACAAATAGAAATGTACATTAATAGAAAACCCTCAAATTCTTTCACATTCGTGACAAATCCTCATTAACATCCTGACATACAGAATTTGTATGAATACATACATATATCATAGTTATTCTCAAGTCATCTTTAATGCAAGGCAACTCATTTTAATAAGGAACACATTGACCTTCTGAAAAGAGGGAAAAAGCACCCTGTCCTGTTTCAACTCGCTCTAAAAGTGACTTCAGTAGTATGTTTGTGTGACATCATGTGAAATTTGAGCCAGCAGTTGTGAACAGCCCTGCCTTTCAGCTTTATCTTCCTCCACATGTGTGCTCTCTCCCCCTGTTCACTTGCTCCTCACACTGGATCTGTAGTTCTTTTAGCTCTTCTTTAGGTTTCTTCTTAATCAGAATAGAAATAGCAAGTTTTTCAACCAAGAAAACTCCACAGGTAATGTTTCCCCACCTCTACATTTAAGAAGATATTAACTACGACATCAGAAGTTTAAAAAAAGGTGAGAGGCTTTGTTTTTAGAACTCATTTGCTTGGCTACTGGGGCTGTAAAACAAACTGCTGCTTCTGAAAGGAAGGGCTTGGGATTTACGTGCACATGCATACACCCATTGAAAGTGTTATCATCTGTCAGCACACTGTTTTCTGTTGACCTCCTAATTATCGATCTATGATCTATCAGACCTGCTTGTATTAGTATATTCTTTTTAATAAGTTTGTAGAATATTTATATTTTATAATTTGATTCACACAGAGCACTGTGATAAACAGTAAACAATCAGCTAAAGCTCTGCTTAAAATTTAATAAGTAATTTCTTTTTTCATTATACAGTACATACAGAGTACATTCGTGTCCACTCTTGGTCTTTTTTTAAGTTAAAGCTGCATGCTTGACTTTATCTCACCTTGGCAAGAGAAAATAAACCGTAAGAGACATACCCCACAGTAAAGAACATATAGGCATGTAAGACTACTGTCAATTTATATGCTTTTATTTCTCATATATTTGTCACCTGCTATCATTTATTGAATGCTGCCAGGAAACTGTTTGAATAATGTAAACAAAGAGAGGACACATTTATTTGTACTGTTGGAAAGTAGCACTAAAAGGTTCATTCAGAGCCTTAAATTGAAACCAGTTATATACACTGTTTTGAATTTACAGTAAGAGAACACAGATAAACTAAACTTTGTATCTCACTGTGCAGAAAAATCATTGTGTGTAATAAAGCTTAAATGTTAGAAAGAAACATTTAAATGTGAATGATTCAAGGGAATGAAACAAATTGTAATTAAATTGTTAGTGTGTGTGCAACCACAAGTTGCAAGCAAAAACAATTTACTGTTACATCCTGATAGCACCCGTGTTTGTACAGTCAAGTCATGTGGGAAACATAATTAAAAAGCCTCATGTTGTTTTAGGAAATTCTGAATTGTGTGTGAATTGGATGGATTTGGACACACACACTGTTTTTATTTTGTCTTAACTTATTAAGCCCTATGTATTGAGAAAATTGACTATGATTAAATATGAGTACAGCATATTATATACAAACTGGCTCAGAACACCATTTCTATGAGGGGAAATCACTATCAAGTGGGAACCATATGGAATGTAGCTAATGTATTTTACTGCCTCTTAGGATATAATGCTCACACTAAAGTTATGGTCTGGACAATTGATTGGTGACCGGATGTCCTTGTGATATCTCATCTCCTCTTTTGTGTGTGAGGAAGTTTAAGGGATAGAAACGAAATATGAGGTGCAGATAAAGAAGTCTTTCATAATCAGCAATATCTTAAATTCCTTTAGCACAACCCGTCCTGTTCACATGTCAGAGCAAAACAAAAAAGGCCTGTTTTTCATTAGGTGCACTGCAAGCGGTTTGTTTCGGTTTTATGGAAACGTGTCCATGTACCGATTATAGCTTTGCGTTACGTATAGCATGTATATGACTGGGGCCCAGTATGTCATTCAATCAAGAAAAAAATTGCAGTATCTCCTGGGTGCAGAAAGTAATGTACAGACACGCCCAAAATGTTTTGTGTATGACATGACAAATAAATTTCTAAAATCTAATACCATTAGGCATTACTGTTGAAATATTTACTGTGAATCGTGTGTTTGTTTGCATATCATTGGGAGCATGGGCTTCTGAAGCACACTAGTCGGATGAGAAAAGAGAAAAAAAGACTAAGGAATGCTAGTGAAATGGGTGGAGGGCTCAAAGTTGTTTAACTTGAGCAACGAGTGTGGATTGTGCTGTGTATTATACACATAGTATGCGTCTTCCCTTAAAATGTAAAATGCTGTTTAAAATAAAGTCTTTCTGAATTACACAGAGCAGAACATAAACAGTATGGTTCTTAGCATGAGTTGCATTTTAATACAACAGTGAGGACCTAAAGTAACCAATGTTTGCACAGTATAAAGTAATTATGTAATTATCTCTTATCAGTGGATAAAAGAATTGGGTTACTTATGTTACCACACCCCTTCTGTTTAAGTATGGTTTAAGTGTGATTTCCAAATCTCTAAACGTTTTAGCCGTGTGTTAAGAAAGGTCTTATTTCATACAGTCACTGCTGACCAGCTAGTGATTTATGGAGGTTCAAGGTGCTGTTTCGTCCTGTGACTTGCAGGCTGTGAAAAGAAAAAATTAGACTTTTGCCACATGGGATTCTGGGTCTGGACTGGAGTTTTTTTTTGCCCCTGATCAGTGAGGCGCTTGGGAGGAGGGGTGAGAACGCAAGGGTAATGTTGCATCAGAAAATGTTTCTTGCCTTTCCCCATTCTCCTCCTTTCTTTTTGCTCCTCCTCTTGGTGAACGGAATAGGCATTTTATAATTGTCATCTTCTGTGATTAATGACAGATATTTCTGGTATTGAGTTTGAGATTCTGTGTTACTTTGTTCTGTAAGTACAATACCACTTACAGAACTAAAATATATTCCAAATATTTTGGCAAACTACACAGCACAATGTGTAGGTAACTTGATAGTCAATTGACTATACTCTGGATTTTTACCATAGCTACTGAGATTTTAAACGAGGTTTAACTTAAAAGATATACTTACTACGTATATGGTCCATAGAGGAAACAGCTTTTTCTCAAGAAACACCAGGGGGCAAAGACAGGGGCCAAATGGCTATGCCATTGTTTCATTGGTTGGCTTGCTGTGCTATGTGCTTTGTTATTTGAATCCATAAGATGTTTAATAGGCTATGAAATGTTTAATATATTTTATTAGCATCAGGAATATATTGCTGTTGCTATCTTTAAACATAAGGCTCAATTACAGTAGTTGCCTTTAACACTAAAGAAAAAGAAGGTTATATTTGTTTACCAAATTGGAATAAGAGCTATACAAAGGATAAGATCTACAAAAACATTTTGAACTGGGATTATCATTAAAGCTACGCAAGTTAATTCAAATGCAGTTTTATTAACACATAAACCTATCCAACACAGTATGTCGGATGTTGTGTTTTGAAGGGAGAAAGTTTATAACAGTCTCAATTCACACAAGGTTTAATTCATATTACACAAGTTGGGGGAAAAGGGAATTTGGTGTCTCCAAATTGGCTAGGCATCACAGTGTGTAGTACTGTCGCCTCACACCAAGACGGACTGAGTTCAATTTCCAGATGGGACGACTGAACATTTCTGGGTGAAGTTTGCATAATTGGTGTCTCTAAAGTGACCTTAGTGTGTGAATGTGTGCATGTGCCTTATGATGGATTGGTGCCCTATCTAGGGTTGTTCATGCCCTTGCTGCCAGAGTTGCCACATGAAGAACTTCAACTCTGGGCTTATTATCTGCTAAATCTAGAAGTTCACATACTTTTTCCACTCACAAATATTTAACATTGGACAATTTTCTTAAATAAATAAATGAACAAGTATAATATTAATATACTCAACTGTCTGTAATGAGTCCCAGGTGTGTGTGTGATAAGAAGCTAGGTGAACTTGAGCATAGAAGCTGGGATAAAGTATGAAGTACTTAGCGGACATGTTTTTAGATGTGGAGGACTCTAGGGAAGTGCAGATCTCACAACAAAATGATATAATCCTAATGTGACTTAAAAATGTTCTAATATTAGCAGAAAGAAAATGTATTTAAGATTTTCTTAATATCTTAAGCTCATGCTCTTGCCTTTGGTACGCATTATAATGTCTATGAAGCATAATTATTTTATAGCTGAACGGTCATTTATTTAACTTTATTAAACACATGCCAATAGATTTATAACCCATCTGCTATAAGCTTTATATGCAGTTTGACACATTCAGTGCAAAGACAGTGTAATGCCCCCACTGTCCACTTGGCAACGTAGAGGAAAAGGGTCACTAGAAGTCAATTCAAGGTCATCCTGACTGATCACGTTGTCCTAAAATTGTCTAGCCCGGTACGAGTATAGTCTGTTCTAAGAGAAGTACAGGTATTTACTATCTAGGGGCAGGACACTTTTTACCAGTGGGAGAATTTGGACCACACTGTAGGTTAAATATAGTGCCATCATTAAATCACCATCTGAGGGAATCATTTGAAAGAATATAGTTCCAGTAACCTGTATTATCTATGGCAAGGAATGCTCACCTAACATTTGAGCTATACACTTTATATTATTTATGTTACCCATCTTAATATTGACGCGCATGTGGGTATATGTAAAGACAAACATCTAAACAGTTTTTCTGTGCACAGAAAAAGATATATGTTAAAATATATTTGACATCTGTCTACAGAGCAGGGATCAGAAAAGTGGGTGGGAATTACAACTAGCAGTCTTTGTCTGGATGTCTTCCAAACCTTTGGCTTTTTAGCCACGTAGCCAGTTCAAGCATGGGGAAAAACACAGTAGACTGAGACTCAGTATAAGTTTCATTATTCAATAGTGTATTGGGTTAAATTTTCCCACAGATTTTCATATCTAACCACCACAGAGAATGAGAATATATTATTTTATTCAACATGTGGACAGTATGTATGTTTTATAAGCTTCATTATAAAAATAACTAGTTTGTGGGTATCACATGGCACTCTTGAATCAGCCAGGGAATAATGAATTTAGTAACTATAACAAATAATAAAAAAGATATAAGACAACAGTCTCAATTTGATTTTTTTTGTTTATAAATAATAGGCTGTAATTCATACTCAGGGCCTTCCCTGTACCATGAACTCTGATGAGCCAGTCAGATTTTTTGAGAGTGGGAAAAAAACCACATGGAGATTATTATTTTCCCCCTTAGACTTCTTGCAGCTGAGAAAATCACACAGTTCTTTTCATGTAACTAGACAGGGACACAATTAAAAATAAAAAGGGAATTAATGTCATTAATTATATATTGCCCCTTTCACACATGCATGGTAATACTTACATATTCCCGAATTTATCCGAAGGAGCTTTATGTGTGAACGCAACCACCCGAAAAATTTGTCTAGGATCTTAGCCTCCTAGCACCCAAGTCAATGTTCCGGGTAAAATATTAGTCAGTTCATGTGAGAACGCAGCTGTAAATGTACCAGAAAATCACATTGGGCATGTTAATGAGGTGTATATCATGAATAAGTATATTTCAATTCAGTTTTATGTACTGTATATAGTGCTTTTTACAGTGGAGCTTTACAGAAACCTAATATAGGATAGAATTTATACTGTTAGGGGTTAGATACAGCTGCAGGCCACAAGGGGCTGTGGGAGGCACTCTTTAGTTGGCGCTCTGCTGTGGGCAGCAGCAGAAAAGGGCACCGTCATTGTTACTGACACCGGAGTCTGATATTATTTAAGTAGTTCAGAACTCAGATGCAGGTGTCGCATCATTCCGAACTCTCTCTGCTCTATGAGTATGTTAGGGACAAAGGCACTCCGAAGCCGAATAGCAGTTCTCGAAGGTAGGCTTTGGCTGAGGTACCAGGTATTAGGGGCTGGTAGTTGGGTGCCATTCCTTTTTAGTTTTCCCAGTATATTTACCTTCTTTCAGGCACCAAATGCACCCCTTCCCATCAGAGCATGTTAGCGTCTCTACGGGAAAATTGCCTTAAGCTCGCTTGCGCTCTTTCTGCCTAATTTCCTCTCTCCTCAGAACCTCAGGCCGCCTGCTGTGTCTTTGCTGTTCTCCCCGCTCTGTGTTTTCTGTTTGCATGTGTGTGTTTTGAGTGCGTCCTGTTTTGAGCCACGCACTGTTTGTGTTTTATGTTTGATTCTACATTTTCAGAGCATTCCCGGCCCGACATGTCTCTGTTTTATTTTTTATTGTGTGCGTGTGCTGCCTTTTGTGTCCACCGCCCCCCACCCATTTAAAATCAGCTTTTTTTTTTCTCTGTTTATCTGGGTGTGTGAGGTGTGTTGTGTTGTGGTGTGCAGGTGGTGTGGTGTGTGGTGTGCGTGGTGAGGTGTGTGTGTGGGTGTGGCCTGCCACTTTCAGTTTTTTCTTGTGTGCTGTCTTGTGCGGGTGAGCAGCCATGCCCCGTTTTGCTCTCAGTTTTGTGTCATGCCCCTATATTTATAACCTTTTTTTAACCTCCTCGCATAACATATAGGACTGATTTTTATCTGTTATTATCCCTAATGAACAAGCCAGATGGAAACATATACAATGAGATTACACTGTTGATTTCTCATAAGCCCCAACTGTAAATACAATATACAATTACTAAATAATTACCATTTCCTCCTAATAATCTCTTCAGGAATAATATTGCTTATAAAATCCAAAAGAAATATTGCCTGTTTCATCACAAGAGGTGCTTATTTTTTAATCATTTATTCTTGTCACCTGATCTGCTAATATGTATATTATGGTAAAATACATAGGGAAAGGGATAGACCACACATTATTATTTATAAAGTTTAACCTGACTTAGTTTGCGTGTAGAAGTGCTCACATGGTTTGATCACCCACTGATCATGATCAGAGTCACAGGTGTATAAGATTAATAACAATACTGTGAATGACCAGTAATGTTTGAGAAAAGAAAAGTTATCTATATTCCTTTCTTCTGTTTCATCAGTATTGCAGATATTAGCAAGTACATGCAATATTAATGGTGACACAAAAGCATCATTATGGGTGAGTCAGTAAGCATCCTCACAGTAAACCAAGCAAAAATCTTCTACTTCTGCAGCATGCGTTTTGCATCATGTATGCACCGCAAAGCCTCTGCCCCTGGCCTAGGAATGCGGAACATTACCCCTGTATTGTAAAGGTGACCACACTGAACATCTTCTGGATGATCGTTACATGCGTGAAAGGGAAACTCCAGAAAATCTCTGGAACTGATATTGTGGAACTTTCCTGAAGTTTATTTGTGAAGGGGGGAATATTTATGTAACATTTTCCAGAGTGTCTTTTTGATAATAATCAATGCGTTTTTGTGAATGCTAAAATGCCATGGTAAAGAAACAAAAACTAATTGTTGCATGTATTGTTGTTTTGTCTTACAGATCAATACTAAAGACATATAATACAAACCAGCTTTACTACATCTTATTTAACTTTTCTATAATAATAATAATATTAATAACAATATACAACATACAAAGATGGAACTTCAGAAACTTTCCAATGGAGAGCTGGAAAATGGGTATGTGTCTCTTTTGTTTGCCTATAAAATGATAATACACAAAAAGTTGAAGAATTAATAGACGATCAATGTCCAGTAGAACTAGGGCAATGTGGACATGCTCATATAATAGGCTTTCATTGTTAGTGTCTGTTTAGTGCTTCAAAGATAGGTATATGTATCTGTTCTTTATATCTAAATATGTAATAGGCATTAGCTAATTTGGAATTATTATTCTTTCTTTTATGTGCTATTTTTGTTTCTACATGAAAAAAGCCAGGAGTGTTAGAAACTGGGGTTTTGCTCCCTGGGGCGGCAACAGATTACAATAGATTGGGATCCTCAGTCATCCTTTCATTATTGCACGGAACATATCTGTTCCTGCCAACCATTGCAACGCGATGCAATGTTGGCATATTAGATTTGACAAGCCCAAAGCATTCTATTTAGTAGATTTGATTGGAATTATTTCTTTAAGTATAAAGAATCTGATAGCGAAGAGGTGTCTAAATTGTTTCTTTCTGAGGGCTACATACAGGAAAAGATATGAAGATATGATGTTAAAATTTGCAGGCAATTCGATTACAGTGAAGTACTGCTTCTGAAATGTTCTGTACTCAATATCTCGCATTTCAGTTCTTCTGCCAGTTTTGTCACAAAAGATTTCTTGTTTGATAAAAAAATATATTGTTAAAAAATTAAAAAAAAAAGTTGCTGGGGGTCAATTAAAAATGGACCAAGGCCGCATTTGGTCTCTGAGGCATTTGGAGACCCCTGTGCTAGCATGACTAAGCATTTACTAAGTACATACAGTGGCAACAAATATATGTGAACCCTTGGGAATTAGCTGGTTTTCTCTGATCAGACCTGGTTTTCTGATCGGAAATGCTTGATGGAAGCTATTGCTGCCAAAGTAGGTGCAAGTGGTTCAATTACTTTTTCCACCTCTACTGTGAATTTTTATTGGTTATGTCAAATAAATGCATGAAATATTATAATTGTTTATCTGGTATTAGGTTAAGCATGTTGAGTGTGTCTATACTTAGGACTTAGATGTAGATCCGATAGCATTTTATGTCTTATTAACGCAGACAACCAGGTAATTCAAAAGGGTGCATAGAATACGTCTACATCTCAATTTAATAATTAAATAGTTCCAATTTTTCTCTCTTTGACTTTCAAAAATATGCAGTGTTTCACCAGAGCAAGAAAACTTTTTACCACATAAAAGCAATGGAGGGGAAAAACGTCAGTTTACAGATGTAAGTGCCAAAAACTTGCACATATTTACCATCATGTATCTTGTTCCTGCAATTATTTACAAGCTCAATTTCAAAAATGTTGGGACAAAGTGCAAATTGTAAATAAAATGGTGTGTAATTGTGTGGAAGTGTCAAAATCCTTCTTTTATTCAGAATAGAACATGGATGACATATCAAATGTTTAAACTGAGAAAATGTATCATTTAAAGAGAAAAAATAGGTGATTTTAAATTTCGTGACAATAACACATCTCAAAAAAGTTGGGAAAAGGTCATGTTTAACACTGTGAGACATCCCCATTTCTCTTTACAACAGTCTGTAAACGTCTGGGTACTGAGTAGACAAGTTGCTCAAGTTGAGAGATAGGAATATTAATCCATTCTTGTCTAATGCAGGATTCTAGATGTATTAGGTCTTTTTTGTCATATCTTATGATGCACCAAATGTTTTCTATGGGTGAAAATTTTATGCCCTACCTAGATATACATTTCAGCATTGATGATGTCCTTCCAGATGTGTAAACTGCCCATGCCACACACACTAATGCAACTCCATACTATTAGACATGCAGGCTTCTAAACTGAAGATCACAGGCACCCAGTATGATTTTCCGGCCTTAACCCTTGATTCTTCCAGATTATTTGTGGAGCAGAATTACGAGGTTTGGGGGTTTCCTATCTTTATTTCTGAGAGCCACTGCCACATACCCAGTCATGTTAATGACCTATTGCCAATTGACCTAATGAGTTTCAATTTTTTGTACCTTTAACTTTTTCAGCCTCTTATTGTCTCGTCCCAAAATTTTTGAACTGTGTTGCTGTCACAAAATTTCAACTCAGCCAATATTTGGCATTAAATTTCAAAATGTCTCACTTTTGACATTTGATATATTGTCTATATTATATTGAAAATACAATAACAGTTTTTGACATTTGTAAATGTTTGCATTCCATTTTTATTTACAGTTTGAACTTTGTCCCAACTTTTTTGGAATCGGGTTTGTACTGAACATGTTACACGGTATGAGATTTGAATACCTTTTACTACAAAAGACAAATTTGTTTGCAGAAAACAGCAAGCTCCAGCGCTGTTCTTGATCAAAACCTAGTAAATCCACAGCCAATTAGAACGCAGTATTAGTGATAGGCATAATGTCTCTTTAAAGGGAGTCAGTCAAAGAGAAATTTCACCGTGACATTTAAACAAAAAAGAGGAGATGAGAACTGGATAGACTAAACCTAGTTAGAAAATAATAACTTATATTACGGCTCTGATCCCATCGTTCCTCCTAAAGAGAATGGGAGGAATAAAGTGATAACGCAGATGAAAGTAGATAGTTGTTCACACTATGTAGCAAAATAGGCAGCTTGTATAGACTTTCTGCAGTAATGCTGTACTTAAAAACAAACTTGTATCTATTGTATGTCGTAAAATGACATGAAATGTGGAGTTATGAGTTTTTGGCAAAAAATAAATACATTTAAAACTTGTTTCAATAAAGTTTCATTACTAAAGTTATGCTGTATGTATTTTGTCAAATAATTTTTACTTTGAAACAACTCAACTGCAGGTCAATTGATTTTACTTTAAACTAAAGCAAATAGAGATATACAGGGGTTAGACAATGAAACTGAAACACCTGGTTTTAGACCACAATAATTTATTAGTATGGTGTAGGGC
>JAOUQT010000028.1:2789318-2801796 GCA_025769995.1 Xyliphius kryptos | reverse complement strand
GGCTGGGCCCGTCTCATTTTTGGTCTTTTCCCTCACTTACTAAGTGTTGGACCTTCTTCCCACCATATTTCAAATTAGATAGTGTTTGTGGTGGAGGATCTTGGCTGATCATGATGACATCATGCCCTTCTGAGGCAATCACATTCAAGGTCCTGAATGCAATAATTTGCTTTGACAATCCACAGAGATAAATGCCTAATAGTTTACTGACTGCAGCTGCATAAAGAGTCCAAAAATTCCAATGGTATGCAAGTTGCAACTTCTGTAAGCGAATTCCAAAATGCAGATGTGTTGGTTTATTTTTTCCCTTCAATGTAAACAGGAAAAAACCTACAGAGCCTTTTTTTTGCTTTTGTCCAGCCTTAATTTTAGGGGAAATAGATTCAAGCACATCAATTATTTCAGTATGATGATATGCTGCAATTTAGTTATTTAAAGCTTGACTGGGGGAAAGGGTAAAGCTTTAACCCTAACCCAAATGGTTGAATTGGCATAAAAAATAAACCAGAGGTTAGAAATGATCTTAAAGTCACAGTCGTTCTGAATAATAACAGTTCTGCTGACATTAAATGGATACAGTATCATGGTCATGTCATGCCATATGCAGACATCACCTCATAATGCGTGGCTGAACAGACGAGTCAGCTTTCATTAATGCCCAGAACAAATGCTTTACAGTATTTTAAAGTGCCAAATACAACTAGCATTACCTCAGAAATGCTAACAATAAAAAAAAATACTTCATACTGAAATTCGTTCACTAAAATTAGATCAGATAATGTGCATTTTTATTCACAAGGCAGTGAATGAAGCCTAATAATACAGCCATCCACCATCATGTACTGTATTTATCAACACTTCTACTGTGACCTTTTTTGTTAGGTCGTTTTTTCTATGATATGTAGACACTCTGAATTCAATCAACAAAAACAAATAGGAAAAAATATTTTTATAATTAATAATCTATGTATTTGATCCAACATTGTGCAGATCGGTGCTGAAATATTATTTTACTTATAAGCTGAGAAGTTTAAATTCACTGTGAAATTCACTATTAAAATGAAAAAAATAATGTATATTAAATATAATATCCTCAATTAATTCATTTCATATTTATTTAATCTTCATGGCACCTTACTTGGCATTTTCAAACATTGTCCTGTTTATCGTACTATCGGAACACCCTATTTGTCTCCCAGTAGTAACGTGTAAGAAACATGAACTATATCACATGTTGTTTATAGTGTAGCTGAGGCACATTGGACATAGCTGATGTGATTGGTGGTGTGGTACCAGTATGTCCATGTGAACCTGACAATTTAGATCCAGTGAACCAGACAATTTTACGTTATGTATTTTATACATGCAGCTAGTTCTAGATGTGGAATGAAATTTCATGTACACAAACGCAACTCAAACCTGCTTATGGATTTTATCCCTCAAAAGCCAAGCATGCGACTTTATGATAAGTTTGTTCATTTAACAGTTGTATTTTCTTCAAGAGTTTTTAAAAGAGAAGGTGATAATATTTAAAAAGACACGACAGAATATCAAATGACACCAAAGATAATTTGTCACTGATGAAGTTACTTTGTCAACTGTTTTATTTTCTATTATTTTTGAACTGGTTGTTGACTTGATCGCACTTACAGTTTTCAATAAAGAAGAATTCTGTATAATTTGTTTCTTTTGTTTGCCTTGAGAACTTATGCCCTGCATCAGTAAGTTGTAATTGTATATATATATATATGTTGTGAAATATGAAACTGAAATACAATTACATAGTTTTAAGCAATAGGCAGATCATTCTTTTATATTTATTTTGTAATTCCAGGAACATTGCTTCCTAAAGTAGAGAAAGTATTTGGGTAAAATAAATCGCTAGTTTAATTATTCATATACAAGTACAAGATGCCCCATGTCAAAAAGGTATTGAATGTAATAAAAGCAAACTGGGGTCAGTGAAATCAATATACTGGTATTTAATATTGTCCTTGATAAAAAATAGTTTTAAACAAACTGTTAAAAAAGGTCATGGCCAGTATATGAAAGCATTACGTAATGTCTTCTTACTGGCTACAAGAAGTGATGTGACATCTGGGGACCAGAAAACAACAGTATCATTGGTGTTGCCAGGATGTCAAGATTTGTGTTTTCTTGGGGACAAATAATTTAAACTGGGGACAAATAATATCTTTTGACCCATTTTTTATTATTATTTATTTTTATAAGGAGGTTGTACCTCCTCATATGCATAAATCATAAAAGAAATAACAAGTTATATAAATAATAAGAAATAATATAAATAATACAAAATAATAATAATATAAGTTCGGAACATGTACTGCATGGTTCACCATGTAATAGTACTATGTTTTTCCACATGTAATGCCCGTAGTGCATTTCTAGTTATCACCTCAGCAGACAATTAATGGAATTTTTAATGGAAAAATCAGGGTGGGCAGGGTTTAACCCTTAGGGTTCCCATTATGCTTCTACTTGTCCCCTTAGAACGAATAATCACTGAAAATTAATACACCACTGTTCTGATTGGTCACATTTATCTTATAATGAATCATTACAATCTTGATGGAGCTCTGTGCACTTCAAAATCGGCAGGGTTGCCAGGAAAAAAAACCCTATTTTCACTATGGGATCAATAAAGTATCAGTTATTATGGGTTTAACTCACATCACATCTCACATTACATCACACGTGCATGAAGGCTCTCTGAATGTTTCTGAATTTTCTAGTCCTACAGTAATTATATTGAGTTTCTAGGTGACATTGTTCAGTCTTTCCGAACATTTTGCACATATAAATGAATTTCCCAAATCACAGTCTTTTCAAAACTTATTATAACATCCTATACATACTGTATATTTCCACATGAGAAGGCATTGAGAGCCTTTTAACATTTCCTAGATGTATGACTAGAAATTGACTCAACCACAGAAATTCTCTTAGGATTATCTGAGCTTGGGTTTACATATAATTGCTTTAGCATCAAAAGACACCAGTTCCTGTAGTTCTTAATGTGATGTGGCCAATAAGATGATGTCATCAACATATCTTAGATTGTTAATGGTTCTTCCACCAATCCTGATTTCTCCCAAAAATCCTTCAAGCACATCAATTCAACACTCCCCATTTCTTAGGTACACTTATGACATCTTTGGCATGGAAAATTACACAGATATTAGCTTCAAATTTTATTCCCTGCATCTGTATCAGAAAATGTAGAGAACTTTTATATTTACAACCAAGTATTCCTGAAAAAGGTCATGCCTTGACCCATGTTAGTATTTTCATTCTCTAGCAGAATGAAGGATGATTTCAAAATGATGCCATCAGCAGAAGGATGATGGCAAAAATTCAGTATAGTACACAACATTTATTTAAATCTTCATACTGGACAAACCGAGTAAATAACTTTTTAAAACTTGCTAGTAAACAGTTAATAGACACACAAGCATATATTTATACTGTGTATGGATTGAGATGATGAAAAAACTTACAACTCTACAGTATGATACAAAGCAATGAACAGGGCTGCATTAAACAGTTGCAAATGTATGATGTCCTAAAGAACCAACTAGTCACAACTTGACACAAAAGCTCTTTTAAAAGGTTTGGCAGTGTGGGAAAACTTGTCACAATCGTGCCATTGTGGTGTTTATTAAGTAATGCAGTTGAGCTAGACAGTCAGCAAATTTTTTGAGGCTGTGTGTAGTTCCTTGTTTAAGCTATAGCTCGAGACTACCCAGGTCTCACAGAACAGATACACAGTGTGGTGGTTCTTCCTGTTCACGAACACTGACATCATTTCACAAAACGCGGAAGTCCAAGTTCCCCAACCTCTCGCCCATCTCGCACATATCAAAGTTTTAAAACAGTGAATGTGTATCAAGTCAGGGCACTAACTTCTCACAGGGAGGAAAGATGAGCAAGGGCAAATCTAAAGGGCCGGAGAACATGTCAAGCTCCCTCCTCAGCATCCAGGAGAATGAGCGTCTGGTGGACCTCTTGGGCCGGAGATGTGTGGTAAGCAAGAAAGTTTAACTATCAATCCAAGCTTAAGGATGATAAAGGCAGTTGAGAACTGAGATAATAGCAGAAATAATCACAAGTAATTATAACATTAATATTATGCCTGCATTGCTCATGAAAGTGTGAAAATAATGCAAACTTTTCTTATTATATGCAGAGAGAAAGCATTGCTGCTTTACTACAGCTATGAGTCCTAATATTTCATGCGTTTATTCATGCAGTTGTTAATTCTGTGTACACAATGTAGAAATTAGATGGCCGATAGAACCATACAGGCCCTAGAGCATAACCTTATTGCTTATGAACTGATTTATTTCCGTGTGTTGTGCTGTGCACTAAACACAGGCAGAAACTGCAATATTAGCTGCACTTACATATATAATATGTAATGTAGGATGAAATATATGAATGATATGTGATAAAATATGCATTATACTTGAGGATACAAGACAAAGTATCGAATTGAATGGCAGGAAGTGCTGCTTGAGGCCTTTTCCTGTTGCAGCGTTAACGTTCATTTATATTTGTGAGTTAGGTGTTTAGCAAAGCTGTTAATTTATACATGTTCATGCATGTGTTTGCGTGTTCATAGACTCTGGCCACTGCTGTTGTTCAACTTTATATGGCCCTGCCAAACAGTCCAGCGCACTGGAATCTGCAGTATACAGGAGTGGTATGCTTTGTGAAGGACAACCCACAGCGTTCATATTTCATCCGCCTTTATGACATTAAGGTCCTTTCTTCAAATATTTTATATAATTGTAATGTGTGATCCAAAACATCACTGGCTATAAATTCAATTATAACAAGTGTAATGAATGTGTGCTGACAGATACAGTATATCAGTTTGTGTTTACGTATGTGTATGTATTACAGGAGGGGAAAATGATATGGGAGCAGGAGTTATATAATCAGATGACTTACTCCAGTCCAAAGCGTTTTTTTCACAGTTTCCCTGCAGATGTAAGCACACTGTACATTACTTACTAAATAATAATTATTTTTTTCTTTTGAAAATTTTTTATATAGTTTCAAACATTCATTATTGCACATAGCCATACGCTGTCATAGCTTTGCAATGGTTGGCTGCACAGTTGTGCTTCATTGGATAATGATAATCTGACTGAGCATCCCAATTTCCTGTCAGCTGTTCAAGCTCCAGGAAGTCGCATCCTTCCATAGCCATCTGCTATGTCAAACACTCCAATCACATTTACCCCAACCACAGCAGCTAAAATAACTCTGTAAATTTCTCTGCTTATGAACAACCTTCAGCGAAACCATCTGTAATAGTATAGAATCTTACACACATCATTTTATCACTGTAGTTCATTGGATAATGATAATCTGACTGAGCATCCCAATTTCCTGTCAGCTGTTCCAGCCCCAGGAAATCCTAATAATAAACTCTCTTGGCTTTTTCCAGCAGCACGCACGCTACCAACTGAGCCATCCAGGCTGCACTGTATAATAAAATGTTGATGCCACTTTCAAATAAAAATGCATAACATTTGAAGTACAGGCATGAAAAACGTCAGGAGAAATATGTGTATGTTTCAGGATTGCCAAGTGGGTCTAAACTTTGCAAGCGAGCAAGAATCGGAGCTCTTCAAAATGACATTGGATGAAAAGATCAACCAGAGGTTTAATCGCCAAGGTCAAATAGCAACACTAATATATACAGTATTCATCAATCACATACTCAGTTTCAACATGGCTGGAAAATGGTTTTAGAAGCCTAAAGATAGAATCAGTAACATGAGCTAAACTATAGTTTCTGAACTTGCTTTCGCTTCCTTATACCCAGAGTTTCTGGGATATGTTCTAGTTCTCAGGCCAGGATAAAGTAATTACAGTTTCTATAACCACACTGTGTATGTCAGTTTGACTGAGCCATAAAAATATTTTAAATAGAAGCATATACATTATGCTGGGCTGTAAATATCATGCAGACTATGCAGGCTGGCTGAGTATGTAAATCATAACCGGCAGTGTGTGTATTCTAATCAAGTAACATGAATTCTAAAATGACAGTGTATGTTGGAATTTATGTTGGGCCCTGTGTATAAATCAACCGTAGCCATCTGCTATGTCAAACACTCCAATCACATTTACCCCAACCACAGCAGCTAAAATAACTCTGTAGAGTTCTCTGCTTATGAACAACCTTCAGTGAAACCATCTGTAATAGTATAGAATCTTACACACATCATTTTATCACTGTAGTTGCACAGGGAGCAGTTAGTGGTTGGGTGCCTTGCTCAGGGTGCCCCTCATTTTAGCCATGATTTGCCTTTAGTGGGGATTAAACAGACAGTCTTTTGGTCCCCAGCCCTCTAACCTGTCTATTAGGCAATATCAAACAGTATATTATATTTTAGGTATTTTAAGGACATAAACTGTGCCCTAAATATATATTGCACATATACACAATAGTCGAAATGTTACATTTTGGATGCAAATTCACCAACATCTATATTAGATATATTGCCACTAGTACCAAGTATGCATAACTGTACGCATATGGGATACCAGAACAAAGCATTTACACAGTGTAGCATTTTAAACTGTGTATGCAATATGTGTGTGTTATAATGGCCCACATTTTTTAAACACACTATAACACGTACATTTTTGACAATTACCTTCAGTTTATTATACGAGAAATTCACCCACTATTTTTATTTTGCTAGAAAAAAGAGTGAATGCTCCAAGTGAAGGTAAGCCTGTGCCAGTGCACATAAACATTTGCTTTTGTTATAACATACTGCTTGTCACCTCTCTAGTTTATGTTTGGAAAAAAAAGACTAACTTTTCTTTTTCTCTCAGATAAACGAGCTCTACCCCCCACACCACCCTCAAATGGTCAGTAACGATGTAGTACTTATGAGATTCCTAGACAACATAAAGACCCATTAGATTATTATTGCAGTGAATTTGTAAATTATCAGCCATCTGTTCTTATTAAAACATCAGCTAGATGCGTTGTCTTAGTGTTACCGTGAGAGTTCACTGCTGCACAGGTTTGAAAAGCTCAAGTCAGTTTGTTACTGTGGTGCCCTCTTTATGATTTTTTGTGCATTTAGTGATTTTTTTTAATCGTTGTTTGAGGGTGTGTCTGGTACCGATATTCATCAAAGACTTTTTGCACAATATGAAGAAAGTATTTTGTCATACAGAAGTTTGAACTAATGGATAAAGTACTTGTGTCGCAAATGTGTCACTTATGAGTAAGGAAGGAAACACATACTGCATCCATGACTGATGACAACATTGGCCATACACAAACTAACTCTGTTGGATTTGTCAATTATGTTACAAATCAGTTTAAAATGAGGATGAATGAGAATTGTGAGGTCATAGAAATGGTGCATTCAAAGCTTACAGCTCAGTCCAAAACATTTTATAATCAAGAAATTGTTTGAATTGTAGTAAAAAGCACTATTTCATGCTCATTTTGATAAATGGTCTTTGTCTTTTCTGTACATTGAATAATGATAAAGACGCTCAGCATGTCACTGGTATTTAGGTCTATTTGCAGTTATTGTATTTGTTATACTGTCTTCATTTACAGGTCCTCAGATGCTTCCAGGTGGAATGGCCACTGTGGATATTTCAAACCCAGATATTTTAGCCTCGCGGTATCGATCGTCTAGTGTCCCTTTGTCTGCGCCTGCCTCTTTGGGAAAAGGAAAAAAGGACAAGAAGGGCAACAAGAGACCTCGAATTAACAAAGCAGATATTGGAGCACCAAGTGGTTTTAAGTAAGTGGCTTTCCCAGCATATGGTATTTTAAATTGTTTCAATATATAAACTCATTTGGTTTTTTTTTGGTATTTCCAGGCATGTCACACACGTAGGCTGGGATCCAAACACTGGTTTTGATGTAAGAAACGACTCTTTTCCCCATTAGAGATTTCATCAGGTTTTATTTTACAGAGTTATTATGGGATATGTGTCAAAAACGAACACTAAATAGCACCTGCATATTTACTAAATTACTCTGTAACTGTAAAAAGAAAGACTTACGTCAACATAAAGAAATTTGCTTTTTACTGCCCCTTTAATGCCATTTTAAACATTTGTAATACTATAAACATACATGGACAGAACCAGCCCCAGAATCTGACATGGATGATTATTTTAGTAAACTGGGTTAAGCGCTTCTTGAACATAAGTACAAACTGTCAGTGCACAAATACAAAACCTAAATAAATAAATATTGTATATGCAATAAGCAAGACAATAAAACTACACTTAAGGGTAAGGCTAAAATAGACACATCTGATGGATTTAATATAGGAGATCCAATTTCTCCGGCACGGCTTTAAAGGAGGTCATTTCAACACTGACACTCAAATCCAAAACATAACAGGAAAATAATCAAGCGATCAGCAAACAAGACTGCACAATAAAGATAAAGGGCAAATAGAGAAAACAGGAACAGAGACAAAACTGGTCAGTCACAAAGGCGCTTTAACAAGCAGTCCAAGGCGAAGTCCCAATCCTCATCATTTTCACACACTCTTCTTATGGCAAGAGACAGAGTGCGCGTTAGAGAGCTCCGAGATGTGCCGCGCCGGGAATGCGGGAGTAAGGGTATCTTTAAGGAAGTGCGTCTAACTGCCAACTTCAAACCATACCACGGATAGACATCGGGAGATGGAGGCACAATCTTTATTACTTCTAATTTAATTATACAAAAAAAAAAAATCTATGTATTTCACGTCATCTGAATCTAGCGGTGCCATGAGGATTAGAAACACAAGACATAGTATAAAACAGAGAAACAATACCTAACAGTGAATTCGCTGAGAACACAAAGACTGCACGAAAACAAGAACTAAGACTAGGAAAACCAAAACCAAACAATGGGCTTAACGCAAAACAAGCTGCACACTTACCTTCGGTAACATTAAGTTACTTTACCGAATAATGACGGGACAGACTAAACACACCTATTTATACCAGCATAATCATGAACAGAAATTACACACACCTGTCCTGCCTGACTCTGGGGCGTATACTTGACTGGGCTGTAACTAAAAACAGGTGCGCACTTGTGCTCTTAAAGTTAACATAAAGAAAACTTGCAGCTCGCCGCTGCGCCTGAACTAGAACATAAATGTAACAGACACATAAAAAATATAAGTCCAAAAGTCCATGGCTAAGAATCAAGAACAAAAAAAGCACGTTTTATTCGCAATCACCACGAATACCTAACAGGCGCATTGAATAAAGACTTAAATTCATTGAGAGTTCCTTAGTGTTCCTATGATGAGGTGTAGGACGGGTTCATCCTAGCACAACGTTGAGTTGCAAGTCTGAACAGAGATTGGGACACTCAGTCAGTCTATTTATCCCTCCGAGCATTTATGGGTACTGACTCATCCTTGCAGACAGTCATCACAAAGTGATGATGGTGTATGCAGTAACTTGACACATTTTTGTGTCTATGAAAGCACAGTATTTATAGGAATTTTAGGAAGAATAGCACTAAGCTTTGCTTTTGTTATTTTTATACATTATGAGTGTGAGGGAATTTCCCTATTCAGAGAATACTGAATTTTTATCCTGGAAACAATCACCAAAAAACATATATAGTATATTGTTTCAACGCCATGATTTATGTGTAATAAACTTTTTATTTGACTTCTTTTCTAGACCAATAATCTGGACCCGGTCCTAAAAAAACTCTTTTCTTGTGCTGGTATAAGTGAAGATGAACTGGCAGATAAGGAGACATCCAAACTTATCTATGATTTCATTGAACAGTCTGGTGGCCTGGATGCTGTCAAAGAGGAGATGAGGAAGCAGGGTTAGTGCTGGCTTCATGAAATAATACAGAACTTAATATCTATATATACCATTATTGATTTATTTATTACACCTTATTGCAACATTGACTGATTCTAATTCCATACATTATGCTATACAAATAGCACTGCAGTTACACTAGTGAAGCTATCAAAAGTGCTGCTGTCCACACAGATACAATGCGTCCGCCATCTCGGAGTATTCCCCCCGTCCCGACTGGTGCACCTGCAGCTCCTTCACCTCGTGGGGACCGGAGCCTTCCTCCCATTCCTGGACAACCTCCACCAGCTCCTCCATCCCGCAATCAGAGACCTCATCATCGTGGATCTCTTCCACCACCTCCTCCTGCTGCCGGAAGAGGTGGCCCTCCACCTCCCCCGAGTTTTCCCACTGCCGCAGGAGGAGCACCTCCTCCACCTCCTCCGCCTCCTCCACCACCACCTGCTCCTGTCATTAGTTCCAACAGCAGCAGCCCAGTCAGTCCTTATCCAAGCTCAGGAGGTGGCCGAGGAGCATTATTGGACCAGATACGACTAGGCACCAAGCTAAAGACTGTAAGACTTATTCACAAACACAGGGCCATATTCAGAGCTGGAAACGTAACGTTAAAAATGACATCAGTATATACAATACGTACATGGAGAACATACATACATATTCAGAAGCATGTAGTTCATAAGTGCGACTGCGAACAGCTGCGACAGGGATCTATTATAGTAATATTTAGATCTCTGCATTGAACCCCTTTTAACCAATTTAACTTGAAATAAAAACAATATTATTATTATATAATATAAAAAGCTAAGATTATTTGAAACATAACAAATATTCACAAATATTCACAGTGATGATTATTATATTACTCACTGCAACATTTGTTTCCTTATATATATATATATATATCATATAGATTTCACTGCCTACAATATATCACTTCATCTACGATGTCCAACTACTTTATTTTTATTGAAATATCATGCTTTAACAATTATACCCACTAATCAAAGGTGCAACTTTAGATCATGAAACATGAGGAACCTATGAAAAGTGTACCAAAGTCCAAAAGAACTTGCTGTAGTTAGAAATAGTTCATTGATCAAAAAATTGATTAACGTCTGAATCAAGCTTATGTTTGTAGATTTGTCTGAGATCCGAATAAATTATTCAAGATTTAAATTATTTGGTTTATATTAGATTATAGGGTTTTTATTGTTTTTGCCGATTTGGCGCGCTTCATGCTGGATTCCCTTCTTGACACAACCTTCACCTGGGTTTATTGTCACCAATTCACCTAGCATGCACGTCTTTAGTTTAGTAACATATTTACACTGTCTTTTATTTGTAGGTTACAGAGAATCCCGATCCTCATCCTTCATCACAAGATGAGGGCTCTGAGGGCATAGTTGGAGCTTTGATGATGGTCATGCAGAAAAGAAGCAAAGTCATTCATTCCTCAGGTAAACATCAAAGCAGATTAAATGCAAAATAAACAAGGTATGACTTTCTTTCCTCTGTGAACAATCTTATAGCAATGTATAATTTTATTTGACCCTTTTCTAGGTTCGGAACCTGATTCTGGAGCTGATTATGAAGATGATGATGAATGGGATGATTAATGCCAGTATACGCCAATGGTACACATACATTGAACACATACACTGGATTAGAAACACCTTGCTAATAATATTTTTTTGATTATATGCAGCAGAATATGGGGGAACAGACTCCACAATGTGGTGAACATTATCCTTACACAAGTCAACCTATGCATGCTGCAGTAGCTTGGCCAGTTTTCCTTGCTATTTCAAGGTTGATGACTGATCTTTTGGCTGGATGCTTGGTGATGGATCCGTCACTCTTGGTACACTTGTCAAAGTCGGTCAATTCATTCACTTTAAACATAGCTTGTAAATGTTGCCTTGTGCTGTTTACCTAATATTTGAGCTTATTTTGATGTAGTCACTTTACTAAGCCACAAATTGATATGCTATCTGATAGCTGTATCCAATCCAGTAATCAATCAGTGTACACAACTCATGTATACACACAAAAAAATATGTGTTAATTTGGAAAAATATTATTGTGCACTGACCTTGCATAAAATCACTTTTGAATGTGTTGGTGTCAAAGGTTTTGTAGAATAAAAATAATATCTAATGTGATTTTATACAGACACCAACACATAATTGTGCATTATACTTTGTTTGTCACAAAATATCAGAGGGTCTAAGACTTTCATGCTATATAAATTGGAAATGTTATATAGTCATTGATCTGTGTATAGATATGTGACTTTGTGTATACAGTAAGATGAAATTGCACATGAGTATGACCTTGTTCCATCATTAAAATGGCCACTGGTTCTGAAGATGATGTTAAACGTTCATTCATGAAAATGTATATATTTTTTTTCATTTTCTGAATAGCGATGCGAAACTTGTGCCTGCGTGTTTCAACAAAGTACGACAAATGTCCCCCTCTGAACATCATGATGTGCTGTGCCTTTTAAAGAAGTCAATAATTAACATAACACAAAACTGTGCTCTTACCCTGCTAATTGAACCTTCACACTCTGCTCTTACCGGTGCAATGTGCAATTAATGAAGATTGG